>VZRU01018386.1:258917-282143 GCA_013398155.1 Pedionomus torquatus | reverse complement strand
AAAAAAAAGAGACAATCACTGGAAGCTAGAAGGAATCTGAAAAGGTGGGGAGAGGGGGAAAAGGGAAGAAACATAAATACACAGATAATGACACAGGAGAAGCACAAAAGAGGTTGGAGGAGTAAAGGAAATGTAGAATTCTACACTTGTAAAGTGTATTATTTTCTTTGAGACTTCTCTGAGATGCTTTGCAGTATACTAGGTAGTACATCAGTCCTTGAGTGAGTAGGATCCTAGGTGTGATCTGGTTGTGATTGTTTTGGTATTTGTTTTGTTTGTCTGCTAAGAGCATGAGGTGCCCATGGAGCATTTCTGCATCAGCAGGAATTTTAATCTGAAAAATTTCTGCCTTGCTTGCCAGCTTCAGAGCTGTTACTGAGCTGTGTCCCACTAGTTATAAAAAACTATTCCCCCCGTCCCCCATTTGAGAGTTATCACTCCAGTCTACCTATGACCAAAATATAAATTAAATGCAATAAAATTACAGAAAATTCTGCCTTCTTCCTAAGAAGCCATTTTGTTGCTCATCTTGTTGATACCCACTGATCCAGCTACAGCAGAAAGTAAAGGCGGGTAACTTACCTCCTTCAAGTCTGGAAATCCGATATTCTAATTGATGGATAATGTCTCCCACTCCATTATCAACCAGCGGTAGGAAACCTATGAACAAAACAAACTATTATGCACTTCGTGCTACAGTTTGAATCTTGGCTTTCAAGATAAAGCAGAAGTAATCATGTGAAATTAATATGAAATTTAGAAATCTTTATTTGACCTGCTTTAGTTTTCTGCTGAATTTTAAATAGAGGATCTTTTCAGACATTGATCTTTCCTGATACATTCCTGGAAAATACCTGCAGGGCAGTGGTATATATGGAAAACTTGGATTAGCAAGTTGAGTTAGTCTTCGCTCTGTAAGTGAACTGAGCCAGACCAGGCAAAACCCTAGCAATTGTGCAGCAGGTTTAGTTGATTTTTAACTGTGCTTAGGAATTGTTGACAGAATCTTTCAGGCTGTTCAAGCACTTGCTTGCAGGTCCAACCTAATACCTAGCAACAAGTTTCTTGTGTTACGGGAAATGATATCCTCTTCTCTGTGAATTGAACCCTTGCATCATTAAGTAGGAGACATCTGGGCATGTCACTTCGTACAGAGAACTAATAAAGGTCTGTTTATTTTCTATTAAGTAGAAGCCATATCAGATTATACAGCATAGCATTGAGTTTACAAAGCATAAAAATGGAATACAACAGTACATCTAGACAAAAACAGAGGTGGTAACTGCATCTACCTGGTATAAATCCTTCATCTCTCCCATCTTCAAGCTGGTGCCCGAAACTGGGCAGTAGACGACTTCCTGCTGGTTTACCTTCAGCACAGCATGGGAACAGCAAGAAAGCTACTCCTAAGATTTTGTGGAACAACTGCAGAGACAGCATTATTTGAAGCCAAATGTAAAACAGACTGTTTTACTCTCCAGCATAAAGTCCTGCATTTAAATATAATAAAAAAAAGGCAAAAGCAGTGTTTCAGAATATTTGCAGTTTGAGTTTAAAGTTTTATGTATGTTAAGCTTTGCTCTCAATGATATGAATGTCATTGATGAAGTTGCAAAATTCAGTTGTTTCAAATAGTTAAAATATTTTCCAAAAGAATCACTCTGTCTACAATAGTTTTAGTTAGCAAGTAAAAAATGAAAACATAGATGCTATTTTTCCTACAGCAGATACCACTACATGCCTTTTTTTCCCAAGCAAGAAACTATAGTTTTTCAGTCATAATTTTTACAGGTGTGCAATATACACATCTGCTTCAGTAAGAAAAAGACCTGTTAAGATAAACTGGGATGTGCCATCTGTATCAACTGGTTTAAGAGGGAAACAAATGTTAAGGCTTATTCTTCTATTACGGCATCCATCTCTTACAATATCCTCACCTCAGATATAATAGTCTCTGTAAAAGTAATTGAAATTTTTAATAAAAATGCTGAGAGACAAAGAAAATAAAATGGAAAGATTTGTGGTAGTCTAAGAGGATTCAACATCACTTAAGTGGAAACATTTAAAGATGTTCAACTTACCTAGTAGCTCCAGTATGAAATAAGAAAGACTCATTAAATTGTCTAATTTATAGGGTATGTAACTTGAGATTCATCTTGTTACCTAGAGGAAATACAAATAACATGGAATGTGACATGAATTTGCATATGACTAGAAATTTAATCAACTTCAATGTAAATGGTAAGGGGGGTTGTTTCCTTCAAGAGGTAAACACTTAAAAGTGAGGAAAATATTTAAGTGTACATTCTTGATTTGTAGAAACACTTTCACATGTTTTAAAAAACCCAGTCCTGGAGCAGAACAAAGCAGTTTCTCAATACATATTTGAAATCCCCAGTGTTTTCACAGAATGGCTGTGTAAATGTTAGATTGTAAATGTCACCGAAGATAAGCCAAAACAAGGAGTTCACCTGAAATATAATATGCACCAGGAACACCATCATTTTCATTACAGACTGAGGCCTTATCAGTGATAATTACTTGAAAGTCTGATAATTAAATAGAATCTCAAATAGAATTACAAAATAACTGTAGCAGCAAAGCCAAAAGGCAATGGTACATCTGCAGTATAAGTAGACATAACAGCCACAGAAGCACATACTTAAATAACTCACAGAATACTCCAGGGAAAGTTTATAAGTCATAAATAATAACAGTTTTATTCAACAGAACAATAACCTTTCAGTGAAGGAGAAAGCTGCTCCAATGCAGTCCTGAAAGCACAGAGGCCTCAAGATGCAGGGCATCACTGAAATAGAAATGCTTTGCCAGGTGCTTTTAAATTATCCTCAGCTGAGAGTTGCATCTAATGAAGACTTTTAGGAAATGAGTTTGAGAGGCTGTGCTTCAGTTCAAACAGATAAGATGCTGTACATCATCCTCATGGTGTCAGGCCTGCATCCTGATGTTGCAGCAAGGCTAACTACTGAGGTAGTTGAGAAAGAAGAACTTCTAAATTAGATAGGGAATGTCAGAAATGTCCATATTAGATATTAGTCTAAGGTGCTTCTGGATCTAAGTAAGCCTAGATCACCTTCATACTTACCTCAACAACTGATGTAGAGTCCTTTGCCATTGGCGCTGTGCCCACAGAAGCGTGATTAATTCCTGTAGCGTGTTTATTGAGTGCCCTGGAAGAGGCACCAGTCCTGTGAAAAATAAATAAGCAGTACCCAGGTGCATATACCTTTACAGAAGAGGGATGTTTTAAATTTTCATGAGTAACCTTTGTTTAAAGTTTCTTGTTAAATGTCAAGTTTCTTTGCTTTTGAGTGTTTGACTTAATGCTTTTAACATTCTCTTGCCTGAGGTTTTCTAATTGTTTCATGGAAAATACCCACACCAGCAGAGAACATGAGGCAAGTCATTGCCCAGGGGGTCCAGATGAGCCCTAGTAAAGGTCATTGGCAGAACCTGGGCTTTTGCATCTCTGGTGAGAACAACTAGCACTTCAGCTGCAGCTGCAAGAAACTGCAGGTTAGGCAAGAGTGAGAAGAGGATGAGGCTTGGCCTCCATTAGTGGGTTTCATGTGCTCCCTGATGCCCTGGGAAACCTGGAGAAGAGACAGAAGTTTTCTTGTGTGATAGACTCCAGAGAAGAACTGATTCAGATTTGATAAAACCTAAACTAAGAGGCTAGAAACCAAGCTAAAATAGATATTTTAAAATGCTTACATTTTTTCTACACTTGTTTGATTGCCGAATAGAATATTCTATAAAACTGTCATAACTTGCAAACTATTTTCTGATCTTGCTTTGAGACACATATCGTGGAAGCTCAGAAAGAGTCAAAGATACAGATCTGATAAAGAACAAACAAGTTTTGATGACTGAGGCAACTTTTCTTCTGTGTTTCTATATCTATTATTAAGAGGTTTTAGGCTTTCAGGGGTAGTGAAGAAATGAAGGATATTCTGAGAGCAGTATCTTTTACACAATGCAGGTACATAAATGAAAAACAGGCTAAGGACAAACGCTGGTCGACGCTGTTTTCTTAGCTGCTTCAAGAAGTATAGGCACAAGAATTGAATTTCAGTTTATGAAAGTGGTTGTTTATCCATGAGCCTGTTTGTCAGCCCCTGCTTTGCATACTTAGCCTCCTGAAAGTTATTTTTTTCCCCTTCACAGTTTTATTTACACTGCAGATAATCTTCGATATTCTTCTCTTATCCTCTCAGGTTGTATTTAAGTGGCCCCAACTCAACTTATATTTTATTTACATTGATTTTGTGCTGTTCTGCTAATGTTTCCATCCTGCCTTGCTATCACCTTGTCCTGTGCTTTCTGTGTTTTTTTTTTTCTCTTCCAAGTATCTTTCAGAGTGTCCCCAGCAGCTCCCTTATGCCTGGGAATATCAGGATGAGCACAAAGTACACAGGACCTGGTGTTTCCCCTTCTTAGCGGAGGTTAAGGCTAGTTTTTTGCTAAGCTTTAAAAACAGGAAGCAACGAATTCAGCAAGCTATGGTGGCACCTATGATGGCAAACTTTTAGAGCAGAAAATATTTTACCTATAGAAAAGTCTTAATTTTACCTGTAGACGAGATTTACAAGATAGCTTGTAAATGCTATCGATGTCTTGATCCACTGACAAGTTATTTGTGAAGGATCCGGGTGAAGGTCACTAGATTTCTCTGCTATATCACTTGGTGCAGCTCATCTGAAAAAAACAGAAATAGGGTTTTATTTGTAACAAATAGAAAGCAAGACAATATCTTGTCCCTTCAGTAGTTGTTAGTAGCAAACCAGACTTCTAATTGAAGAGAGAAAAAAAACCCTCAGATGAAACTATTATCCCATGCATTCTGCAGTGATTCTCCATTACTTGCAGAAGGTGAAGTTGTTCACTGCAGTCTTCATTACCGTAATTACCATTGCAGCCTCCTCAGAGGTTAAGGTACTCTTGCTGTACAGTTCCTTTTGGCTCCAGAGCCACGAGGGCAGAGATGGGTGAAAGGTTCATTCCAGATTTTACCTGGCATCGCAGCTGGCTTATCACCCTTGAGTCAATTCTACCAAACCCTGGTTTCCTAACAGAGACTTCAAATTAAATCCAAGTCCCCTTATCGTTTTTAAAGGTGCTACTCTAATTTCCAAGCATCCTGTATTGATTGTGCTTTAAACCCGGATATGGTTGTATAACTGTGAGTTAATATGAGTTTGTAACAGTACTTTTCAACTTCTGATAACAAAAATCATTGCCATCTGCTACTCTGAGGTCCAGACAAACATGCCTGTTACACCATTACACAACCCTCCCAAGAACATTGTTTTCCTCTCGTTCATAAGTATAGTAATAGGGTCATTAGTCTTTCTGCCACTTCTCAGTGGGATTTCAAAATCAGCTAACAAATGTCCTGGTGGCAAATATTTCCTGTCGTATTTGCACTTACTCTTTCTTCTAAAGGAAAACTGCAAATAAATGAAAAATGTATGGTTAACCTTTACCTTGCTTCATATTTGCAGCGCTGCTAGGATATCATGGCAGCAAGTAGTCGTATTTTTCCACTGTATGTGTTCTTTTTTCTCAAAAAGAACAGAGGAATAACATAATTATTCTTCCTTAACTTAGGTTCAAAATTGAAAAAACAGTGTAAAAAATAAAGGTGGCACTGGTGAGAATTTATCCACAATAATGAGGCCCTGCCAGCCTGTGCCACATCCTGCAAGTTACAATGTTCCCATAAGATTGCGTTTGAACTCAGTTTTTCCACGAACCATGGGACTTGGCTTTTTAAACAAAAATCTGCAAGCCACAGAAAAATACTTAGTTGCTGTAATTGAAGGTCAATTTCTTTCAATGTGGTAGGCATTGACCAGGTGGGGGAGAGGTTTTTGAGCGCTCAAAATTGCTAATAGAATTTCCAAGCTAGAACACCTCATTAAATTATACAGTTATAAAAGAGGATATCACTCTAGAGTAGAGAAAATTCTCTCTGAAATAATTTTTATGGCCAGACAAAACTCTCCCTGTTAAATATATTGTAATGACAATTGTATTACATTGCTTTTGCGATACACAATCCATTTCCTTCAGGAGGGACCGAAGTTTTGTGACCTTTTAACTTGTACTAAGATGTTAATTCTGAAAGTTTGCTTTTATAGCATTTGAGGAGTAAGTGATTTTCTGAATTAAATGTCTTACTATTAGATTACCTTTGTGCAGCAAATTATTATAAATTAAGAAAAAAAGACAAACCTGGATTTTTCCTGGTGTGGTCGTTATGCACCAGGGATTATTTTTACTCATTGCACTTTTAAGGAAATATTTTATCAAAAATTATTTATCCTATAATAACAGAGAAACAATTTATACTCTTTCTTCTTGTGCCTGACCTCTGTGTCCATTATAAACAATATAAATCAATACATAAATGCAGAATTTGAATCTTTCACAAAAAGTAGACTGAAATGCATTTAAGTGTTTTAAACAGCATTTGAGAGTTCAAATCGATGGGTTTACAAACACACACATAAAAGCCACCTAAAAGAACAACATAATGGGTTTTGGAGACTTTTCCTCTGGGGAACTGCAAAGAATAATCAAACAGTATTATTCTACTGAGTACATACCTTCACCAGGATTTTTATTGCCACGTATGAATCCCATGAAACACCAACACATTCCAAGCCTGTCTGTAGAATATTGTATTTATTAGGGAATTTTATTTCTTCTATATATGGTGGTTAACACTGGAGTTTTGGGTTTTTTTTCCCCTCTGAAGTTCATCACAGTTAGGACATAAAAGTCCATGCAAAAGAAGGTGGATGCAGTTTTTTACAAAGAAAGTAGGAAACTGACAGATGTCCCCTTGATATCTTTAGCTTTATCTTAATTATTTAGTCATATCTTTAGCTGCTTCAGCAAGCAATAAGGGTAAGGCTAGAGCATAGCAAGAGAAGAGCTGAATATGATGTTACATGGATGGGTTTTGTGACAATAACTGAGGATTTTCATTTAATTACCTGAAATATTACAGATTTTAGTGTGACCCATAAAGGGGAAAGTGCTGCCTAGCAGTTCTTTGGATCCAAGGTGGTTTTATTTTCAGTCAGCATGAGCTGGCTTCATTTGTTTGGGTTTTTTGGTTCGTTTGTTTGTTTTTCTAATAGAAATGACTTAAGCAGAAGGAAACTCTGAGACCTAGGCTAGGTGTTTTGTTTATGGGTGTAACAAAAATCTTATCTTATTGTTCTTAACTGGATAAAAAGCAGCCAAGTGTCTTGAATCTGTTTAGAGATAGGTGATCTACTGTGTTAAGCCATTTGTAAGATTTTAAACATTAAGGATTTTAGCACAAGTTTTACAGTTATTTTGTAAACACAAATGCTGTGGAAATAAATTGTTGTTTAACTAAAAGGATAGGATGCTCCAAACTTAGGTGGACATCTATGTAAACGAATATGTGGAATTTGGTGTAGGTAATAAAAGTTCATGTCAGCAGAGTGATTATTTGGGTTTTTTTTTTTTGGTCTTTCTCCAATGTGATGCCTTCTTTTGACAGGTAATCATCTTGCTGTAACAAAATACCTTACAGATGAAAGACTCAAAAATGGCTAACAGGGTTTACTCATTAAAATACTAAAAATTAAAACACAAATAGTATAGTTTTAAGTAAACCTTTCACTCTTTCTAGCAGATTTAGTGCAGCTGGTCAGAGCTAAGCCCAGGAAAATTAAAAGGTATCAGTTTAGCCTTATCTTTTCTCAAAGTAGCCCGAGAGTTAGATTTTTCTTTTTTGTCATGGCATGATCTATTCCCTTCCCATTTGGAAGCTTTGGCCAAAATGGTATCATGGTGATAGCTCTCCAAGGAAGCTACTTTGTAAAGTGGGTTCACACTTTGAAATCTCTCCGGGTTGGTACTGGGTGTATTTTTCTCAATACAAAGTCCCTGTCAGCTGGAGAGCTGTATGCAATGCTGGATGTGGATCCTTGGCTGCCAAAAGCAGCCCAATATCTACTGCACCTGAATACACTAAAGCTTTCCTACTTGACAGGGCTGGAAACGACCCTGTGAATAGATCACATCTATTCCTCAATGCAGGCTGTGGACAAGGAACAACAATGCCTGGAGTCAAATCCAGGTTCCTATGGGCTCTGTGTAGAGCAAAGCGTAGGGGAGGAGGAGGAGATGAAGTAATTTAATTTATGCATATATATTAACTCCAGTGCTTCCTTTTCCTTTTTTATCAGGTGGTGTGAAAATGACGATGGATGGGCCCAGGACTTCCTCACTGCAAGGTAATACGCTACTTAGTACTTCACTGAGCACCCACTGCTTGCCAGCTACCCAAACGGAGTGTGGTGAAAATGTTTTGACAAAACATTTCTTGATCCTAGCAGATCTGAGCTGTGTTCTGACTGTGTGGCTGCTTGGCACAACAGTAGCAGAGAAACAGTTTGTCTTTGAACCAATTGAACTTCCAATCTTCCCCAGTCTTCCAAAATAGTATGTGATGGCTCAGTGGTCTGGAAGAAGACAGGTGCCTTTCTGACACTGTAATGGTTATAGATTTATGAGAGAATTGCAGTGTTCTAGCAAAAAAAAAAAAGTAATCTTTAGTATTTTACACACACGCTTCTATGCCAACACGGACCTAATGCAATGTTTATCTTAGTGTTTTATAGAGGGAAGCTTCTGAATCAAGGAAAAATTTTAACTGGTACTGTAAATATTTCTAGAAAACAAAAGTTAAATATGGATACTCAATGAATCAACTCAGTGCTTGCTTCAATATGAAGTACTGCTCTGACACTTCAAAGAGACATACAGAACCTGAGACCATAATTGTTTTAGTGATGTCAACCTCTGTGTATCTCTTTTAAGTCAGAAACTATTAAATGCTTGAAAATGCTTCCAATATAAATCCATGGGCAATTTTAACATCAGGCTTTTCCAATAACCCAAGTCAAACCTTGGGATTTTCTTCTAATTCTCACAAAGGTATGGAGACAGTCTGTCACGAAAAATGAATTCTGAGCTATTCCCAACCCTCCAGAAGAGAGAAACACATCAGATTAGGCAAATTTTATTTAAGTTAATCACCTACTACATTTGGCAATTTCTTAAGGATTTTTTCATCTGTACTGTACTCTGATTAATTTTCGATTTCCCAACATAAAATAATTGCAGATATTGCATGAACTGGAGACATGAGATATTTCCTCATCTCCATACTCAGGTGGCTGAAAGACCACTCTTTAAAATTCACAGATTGTGAGGCGATATATGTTGCATTTTTTGTCATTCCAGCTCCCATCGGTGTACATCTCCACACATTTTTCTGCCCCTTTGCCATTCGGCTCATTTTGGTGCCACTTGGTATAATTCAGAGGCATGCCATTTATATACTTAAAGTGCCCTGAAGTCTGATCCTCTTTAATGCCCAAGTAAGCATATTGGTTATACTGTTTCACAATATCCAAAATAGCTTTATTCTCGTCCTCATTCATGGGAGTCGCAATAGTTCCTCCAGCCTCTTCACAGGATTCTAGTGTAGACACAAAATCCGCTTTCTTCCCGTTGCTGGCAAATATTTTCTCTCCTACTTTTTTTATTTTCCCATTCAAAGCAAGCACTAAAATGTTAAAAGAAAAAACTTAGTTTTTTAAATTTACTATGATATCGATGAGGAAGCAAAGAAAGAGAAATCAAGAGATGAAGAGAAATAAAAAGTTGTAAAATGAATAGAGAATTAAAATATTCAAAATTTTACCAAATCTCTAGTTGATCACTAAGTATATTGTTATACTGCTTTTGACCATTTGTTACTGTCTCCTACAAGAGAAGGATGCCCCACTAACATTTGCTACACATGCTACCAGCCCTTATTATATATTGTATGTGCTCTCTAAAGAGGATTAATCTGCTCAAAATCTGAGCAAGTGAAAGAAATGATAACTTCTGTGAATTTCTTCTCAGTAGAAAAACAATTTACCACCTTGTTACAATCTGGCTGCTGAGAGAGAAAAATGCTAGCAAAGTGGTCCAAAGCTGAGAAGTTCCCATGAACTCGCATGGAAAGCGCAACATCAGTTGGAATATTTTTTAAATAGATCAGATTTGAATAAATGCACTTTAGTGTTCCTGAAAGAAATTTGCTTCTCCAGGAAAACTGAGCCCTGATGTACCCTGCTTTGGATGAGTTTTATGATGTAGTTTTATGATGTAGTACCACTTTCAGGTGCTATTTCTTTCCTGCAACTCATGATTCTGTAATTAATTTTGTCTACTGCACTTAAAACTCATTGTGAGCTGAAAAAATGAAAATGGGAAAAATTACCGCCTTCAAGTCTGCAAAGTCGGTGTTTCAAATTTACTAAAATGTTGTGTTCAGTGTCCAGAGAATTAGGCAGACCTACAGAGATAAAAACAGAAGTTACACAATCAAGCATAAGTGGGCTGTGCTGACAGGAACAATTCCTTGGATAAAACTAATCATTTACCAAAACTAAGCAGCACACGCTGTATTTTTTTAACATTATCTGGTGCAAAATAACTATTTTCCTGGTATTTTTTCACAATGTTGTTAACTTATACTAAAGCAAACACACACAAACCTCCAACCTTCCGAAATACTGATGGTTCCTCTCTGCACAAAAGAAAACGATTTTTTTCTAGTCTTCAGCCTTAGGTTTGTCATTTCTGTGAAAGCAGCTTTGCCAAAGACAATGTTTTATTCTAATTATCGTTAATGAACGGGCACAAGGGAGACTCTGGAGAGGGAATGGTTCTGTGGCATGATACCATTTTCTTTTTAATCTGCTTTTTGTTTCTTCAGTGGGATCTTATTTTAATGGAAACCATAAACACTGGTATAGGAGAGTTTCTGTCCAGATTGTGTGTACTAGAGTCCAGTACTAAGCGGGTTGCTTGCTAAAGATGGGAACTTGCTGTAAAGGCAGATTCCATGGGTAACACGGTTGTTAATAATGGGAGTACACTAGTAACTTTATTCTACGTGTAGGACCTAAACAGATGGCAATGTAGAAGCACAAAATATTGCTGCATCTCCCTCTGTCCATGAGGCAATATTGGAGCTCTTACTGCACTTCACAGTCAGTAAAAACCAGCATATCGGACCCAATAAAGAGAGTCCATTTGACTGACAGAACCTTAAATGGACAACAAACTTTTTCACATGGTGGTCCGATACCCCCTTTTTCTCTTTTCTCACCTTGTAGCCAAGGAAGGCGATCTCTTAGAAGAGTCCCGATCAGGTTTCCAGAGGGTCCTGTAAGACCTGGAAAAAAGAAGGATAATTTTCTTTCAAATGTATGCATGTTCTGGGAACTTCAGGATGAAATAAAACTTAACCTCAAACTGAAATATGTTACATCTATGAATAATTTTAATAGTGCTTTAGCCTTGGTAATGGACCTGGAGAAAGCATTTCTCCATAGAAATAAAATTAAACAGCGCAAAGTGTGTTCCTTATCAGACTACCTTTGCACATACCATCTTTGAACACTAGAAAAACATGCCAGAAGCCTTTTAATTACGCATGTAAATACTGGAAGAGCATTTTCTTTATACTTAGAAAAAAAACGGGAAAAAAACTTCTGCTGTGAAAAAAGCAATACTCTTTGGAAAGATATATACTATAAAGTATGTATATATTTACGTATATTATATTCATATGTATAAGTATTGACAACCTGTTAATTTCGCCTCTTCTCCCAGGAGCAGAAGCAGCCTATCTTTTAGAAAAAAAAATTAAACTGACCGTTTCCTCCACTCATTTTCCCCTCTTTTGCTTAATGCAGCTGCTTCCTTGAGGCACCATGTCCTTCTGTGTTTCCTGTTCTTATTCATGCAGCCTCCACGACAAGGATTTGTTGCAAAAAAGGTAAGTTTACTTACCTGGTCGGTATGCTTGTCCACTCAGACCATCTTGTCCAGGGATGTCAGGTAGCTCAGGAACTCCTGAACATTTAGGTAGTGCATGGCAAACCACTAGCAAAGCAGCCCCTGCTGCGAGCACATAGGATGAATAAGACAACATGACCGCTCAGACCAGCTGAAAGAAAACCCACAAATTTGTCAGGCAGTGGTGCCATAAGAAACTGTGAGCATTGTCTTATAATTGAACAATTTCCCCTCTTTCCCTTCTTGTAATTTACATTCTTTCCTTGTTTAATGAGAGATTTCCCAGATTTATTTTGCCACCATTGCCTAGTTTACACACAAAATTGATTTTAGACCAATACGGATTGGTATACTCTTTATAGAATGACAGCTGCATATTTGGGTGTAGTGAAGACAAATCATCCTTTTTGCTATCATTGACTATTTGTTGGATTAATCCTTGAGAAATGATGGGCTCAGATGTAACTGATCATGCTTAAGCCATTGGTGGCCTGTAAGGGCTGTAATCCCTCAATGAAACATGGATGCGTGTGCTACCAACCTGAAAGGCACAATCTGTTACACTGGCTGGTGTGATGGTTTGGAGCTAGTTAGCAATCTCTGTAAGCACACTACTATTACAGCACATTTATTCAAAATAAGCAGACTGATTGACTGTTTTACACATGGTCAAAATTTTATATTTCAATTGACATTCCTATCTTGTTTTGAACAAAATTCCATGAGCTCAAAAATGTCAGCATTAGTCTTATAGAACATGCATTTTTGCTTGTTGGCAATAGACCTATTAATCTGATTTTATACTTTCAGATATAATGTTAAGTAGGGTTATAATTGTAGTGCTGCGATATTATAAGTAAAAAACACTCTGAAACCAAATATTGTGGGGATGCAGCCTTGGTAACGCCATGCGGTTATAAAACCTCAACTGATGAGCTGTAACACACTATGGGATGCAGATATCCACTTATTGGCATCATTCATTTAAAATGATCAGAGAGATAATGAAAAGTTCAAGATACCAGAATGGGTATCCCTTTCTAACGATGGGTTCACTCCCATACAAAACATGTAACTTAAAACGCATGACTTAACTGTTCTTTTGGCACAGGAGAGGGTTGTCCCCTACCCTCTCTTAAAAACTTCCATCCTTACAAAAATTCAGAATATACAAGATAATTTAATTGACACATAATAATATGTTTGTTATAATTACCATTTTTAAATGGATATACTAAAACTGGTCTGAGTTTTTTAAAAAAAAAAGTAAAGTTCACATCTTTCAGACTGACTGTATCATAGAAGGCTTTTCATATTATTCTAAATCTGCACCAATACCAACTATTTTGAAGGGCAAACTTCACTTGTTTTTCTAAAGGAATGGATCACCAAAATCAGTCCAGTGGGACATACTTTCCACATAAGAGTATACAATTATGACAATTTTCCACATTTTTCTGCATATAGAATCCATTTAAGTAACAGCGTTGTCTATTGTCATGAGGACATGGTCAAGAATTTCCATTTTAACAAGCAGAAATCTAAAATCCACCTGAGAACACATGCTGTATTAGAAGTGCTGCTGAGTTTCATGTGTTGAATCCGAGGCATCTCAAGTTGCTTATCCTTTGCTCTATTGAAGGCCAGCGGCTCAGACAGCAGGTTATTAAAGTTTCCAACAGAAACCTACCTTAGGTGGCTAGGAACACTTACATCCCCGAGATAAGGAAATTCAATTACAACAGGTACTCTTCGTCTGGTGCTGATCGTTCAGGGAATTAGATTTGAATGGACTACTGCATCCAGCTCATAATTGGATTATGATGCAGAGTCAGAGTCCTGATCAGTTATATAGCAACATGGAAAAAACCCAGCTCTTCAGTTTCAATTCACTTTTAATGACCTCATCAGTCATTACAATCTGGTGTCCTTCAGGCATCTCCTCATCTACTAAAATTGCTAATATAAGCAAAGTAAAAAAAAAACCACTGATAAAGGGAAACAATTTTAAAATGTAAATATGACCACAGAAATTAAAAGGAGCAGGTTTGCCTTCTGGCTGATGTTCCTTGTCATTTATTAAAAGGAAATTCAACTTACCCTTCTGCTTCAAAGTGAAATTAAAGAGCAGTTCGCACAAACCCCTTTTATACAGTGTCGTGTTTGTTAAATGACACCGCTGAAGTGGAGACTGGATAATGAGCACATGAATGAGCCTTTTTGGTTTGGATTACACACTTGTTAAGCAAATACTGAGAACATTTTTAAGAGTTGAGAAATTTCTTTTTTTCCTTTTGTTTTTTAATAGGAATAAAAAGGCAAAATTGGAGAAAAACAGTCCAGGACATATCTCTGGATTTGTAGACACATACAAAATGTATAAAAAAATTAAAGGAACTTTTGGTGATTCAAAGTGATATTGTAACATTTTTTTCTTGTTTTAAAAAAGAAAAAATGGCATATGGCTGCCAGTGGCTTCTGTAGAAGGAAAGGGGCTCTTGATAATTAGGGAATTACTCATACCTTCCATATAGAGTCTGATGTGATAATCAGAATTCTAAACTTTGTTTCCCATCTCTGTATCTGATGTATTCACCTTACCTTAATATCATTTTCTAGCTGTGTGTATGCTCAAGGTTTCTGTGAGCATCTGGTTTCTTTCACATGTAGAGTGCAGCTGATCCTCACTTGGCCAGAGATGGATCCTGGAAAAATCTGTATACGTGCCCAGAAATTTTCAAGTGGATGGCATTTTCAAGTGAAAAAGAAACCAGAGGTTTTGGTCCTCTGATTTCCCAGCAATAAAGATTGGAATCTCATGACTAAATTCCTTCTGGTTCTGATGCCTTATAGTAGAAGGACATTTATGTTTGATCCTAGCAGAATTCACAGCTGTAAGCTATATGTCTTTAGCCTTCTTGTTCAACAAAGAAAGAGATGTCTAGTATCAGCTGGCTGATCTAGCTCAGAGAAAACACCAAAGGAGGAGAAATACTTAGGATCCCCTTTAGAAGTCACTTAGTCGCTAAAATCCACTTCCATTCACAACTGCGAGCCTCATCCTGCAGCTAAAACTACTCAGAGTAGTGTCCCCTCTCACGAAAAAAAACCCACAACCAAGCACCAAATTGAAGAGAGATCAGTGTCTTTTTAAGCAAATCATCAAATAACACTCTCAAATGTATATTATAAACAATATGTTTTCAAGTCCTTTCACTACGTGATATCCAGCAAAGCTTTGAATGCAGGTTCATCATTTTTATAAAACCTCTAATACCAGCAGTTGAAACTATTTCCATCTGTATTCCAAAAAAGGTAGACAAAAAGAACTGGTTTTATGTAATAATATTTGGATTAGATACTACCTGGTAGGTAAAATACCATGCAATTCATCCCCATCACGACATGGGTAATTCAGCAGACTTCTGGGGCACCTACAGCTCTAAGAAATTCCTACAGTTGCAAGATGGAACTTAATGAATCCAGAATTTGCTAAGTAATATTTTAAATGATAAGGTGTTTGTGGGAATCTAACTTGCCAGAGCATAATGTTCAACAGATCCGGTTTCTAGGCCACTCTGCAACAGTAGTAATGGTTAACGCTGTTCTGTGGTATCACTGCCTATGTACATCCTCCCTGTACAGGTACATGCAACTTTAATACACAAACAACATGAATCTTCACAGATTTGTACTGTTTCTTCCACCTAAACCAGTTTATACTTAAAAAAGTATTAAAGAATTGGAAATATTAATCAGTGAAGCTAGTAATGCCCCACCAGCTCCACACTGTCTTTCAGGAAAGCGTGGCATAAGCAAAACATGGCTTATAGTGGCTTAAGATGTATAAAAACTTTATAAATTATTATATTTTACCAAAACTTTCAAAGCAACATACGTTTGATAACAGTTTTTCTCCCATGAGTCAAATTTTTACTTACACAATGGAAGCTGATAAGAAATCTAAAACATAAACCACCATGAGAGATTAGTTAGTCATTAGATTTACTTTCCTTGGTTATGTGGCAGAGAATTAGGGAAAACAAATATACTAGAATAAGGAAGAAAGAAAGTAAATATTTTTTTTTCTCAACTTGGCACCCCTGTAGAATAGCTACCAGGCTTGGTATTCTGAAATTTACAGGAAAACCTGTGTGGTAATGGCTGAAGATCTTCAGCTGGGTAACAGCTACAAAACCAAGCCAGGGAACTCTAATGGGTTCAGTGGGCCCCAGGTACTGCATCCTTCTTTCTGCTTTAAGCACAACAGTAAGATTCCTTCTGACATCCCCTAAACGCATTAAATATACTATGGTAATGCCAGTGCATTAACTCCAAACCCCACAATGGCCTGCTCAACTACTGCAAAGAAGAACTTTGGGGAAAAAAGAAACCTGATTTTCAAAGATGCCATATACCCATAAAGACTGCTTCTTTAGACAGCAGCTGTGCACGCTGCCCTCAAAAAAAGTAATTGGAGAACTAGTAACTGCTAAGGTGGTTTCAAAACCAGAACCAATTCTACATAGCTTTCAACCTCTAATTTTCAGAAAACAAGGTGAACTCAGCAAGCTGTTTTGAAATGAGCTGATTACTAACAACTTTATCATGGTCCAATCTGCACAAAGCTATGCTGCACTCTTTCATGTAAAATGCAGTGCTATACAGCCACGCTAGTTTATTTTAGCAATCTGTGAGACATTAATCTTAGATGTGTCATTGTGCTGCAAGTTCCTGATATCAGCTCTCTGAGTTTGTTCTTTTTACAGCATCTGTGTGGTTAGCAGGTGTGGTCAATTCTCCATCTTTACCTTGTTCAAAACAATATTATTTTTTCTACTTATCTAGTATTTTCATTGTAATCTGTTTGCTACAGATCTTAAAATCACCCAGATTTAGCTACCTACTGTGAATTTTAAGATGACTCACTGGCATCAGCTTAAGCCTTCATCAGAAGTCCTGGAAACTGAACATGTCACCTATTAAGTAATGAAAACAATACAATGGGTAAAGTGCTGCCTTCTCCCCACCTTTTGAGACAAATTCAAACAATAAATATGTTTTTTTCAGAGCTTTTGTTAAAAAAAAACCAAAACAGGCATGGCTGTCTCCTGCCAAAAACTTATAACCTTAAAACTGTGTTAACAGAAGAATTTGTCCTTTTTTTTTTCAGACTATACCTGATTCCTTCCTTCTCATAAATTGAAGCAATTGATTTAAACTACAGATTCATAGTCAGCATACGACAGGACATCACCAAAGCGGCCTCTTGGATTATATGAAAATGGTGAGTTGATTGACAAGTCATACCATGGCAGATTTTTAGATACAGTCTTCTTCCTTCCAGAACAACTACTCTCTCCCATTTTCCCTTCCCATATTCTCTCTCTGGGTTTCGTAAAATTCTGACCATAATGCATTCACCTTCTGTCTTCCCCCTTTAGAAACAAACAGAAACCCTGAAATAATCTCATTCTAACTTCACAATTTAAGAGTCAGTTCCAGAAGGTCTGTATTTTACCTGTTTCACAGCTAGGGAAACTATAGTTTAGAGAGATGCTATCCCTAGGATCACTGAGGAAGACCGTTGTGGTTTTTTTTCCAAAACACCTATTCACTTTTCTGTCCCTTAGGCCTGTACCTTGTATCTTCCATACTAAGCACATAGCCCTCTGTGGGAATACTACACAGCAGTACGGGAGGCGATTCCTAATCCTTGGTCAGCAACACCACAAAATTACCTGCTGCAATATCAATTAGTAATGTCCATGATGGAGAAAATACTGCCTTTTCCTTACTGGAAATAGTACAAAAGTAATCATTGAGGTGTCCTGCCACATTTTGTTCCCATGGAGATGAACTGTACCATGTCCCTGCTATCAAAAGTGGTAATAGGAAGCAATTTATGCTTGAACAGCCACTGGCCAACATTGCCTTGGAAACATATGCTTATAATTCATATCTTGCCCTTATAAACAGCCACCTGGCCCTTGTTATCAATGTAAAACAAAGACAATCTAGCCTGCAGATAACAAAAAAGAATCCTGCTAAACTGTGATTACGTTGTTATTGCTGGGAAATGGTCCATCTACTGTCTCACTGATAAATTTTACAACATATATATCCAAAAGCATTGTCAACCTTTTATTTGCAATTGAAACTCAAAGTCCTTGGGAGAAACTTGCTATTGAAAACAATTGGCAGAAAATGCAAAGTTACAGATGAAAATAATAAACTCACCAAGCTGCTGTTAAGGTCTGATGGTCACAGTAAAATGAAGCTGCTTTTGCATCTTACTGAATGGACCCCAACTGGTGATGGATTCCCAGGAAACATCACATACTGTGGCTGTTACTGCTGGTATGAGCTGAAAATTTAGATGATAGGTATTACAGAATTCAATTTTGTACAGAACTTTTCAGGAGATTGAACCCAAAATTCTGTGCATTTTAGCTGATTGTGTTGTTTGAAGCATGTAGTATTTAATATAAGGAATGGTTTCTTTTGTAATGGCACATTTTCAGATTTCAATTAGTGCAAAAGTATAGGGGAACACTTTATATCTCTTTGGTAGCAGACAGATACTAAGGCACTTTGTTATTTCAGTTTCCATTCAAAGCAGAGCTCCTGAGCAGCTGGATTGGGCTGGTGCAGCCCAGCCACGCACCCACCCAGCTTCTGCTGTTCATCACAGAGGCCCTGTGTTTCCCCTCCAGAGGAGAGCATCTCACTCCCCAGGGGCAGGTTGGGGGTCAGCAGGCGGCAGCAGCAGCAAGTGATGCTGTGGGGCCCCAGCCCTCGCTCTGCTGTATCCTGCTCTTCCTTACAACATCAACCCATGGTCCTCTCTGCAGCCACGGCAGCTTCTGCCTGTAAATTCTTGGCAGCTGCAAACCAGCTGTGGTGGGAATCACTGCAGGACAGCTACAGCACCACATGCCAAGGAAATGCCATAGGCTGATGTACTCAAGGGAGTACATTACTCTCCTTACCTTTCATCAACACCTGAGCTGATGTGAAACTATAAGATGCTGTTACTGCCGGGGCTTCAGTGTAGACATATTCTTGGAAGATTCCTCTAAAGGAATAAGAAAAAAGAAAGGCTCAGATACTAATGTATACTTATTAAAACCCTTTTCCTTTAAGCCTGAGCATTCCCTGACTCTAGCTGGGCATGCAGAACAAAATGTTCTGGAGCCCAAATGCTAAAGAGAGTTATTTTGTAGTTTTCCGCAGTAATTTCTTTTATATTACTAGGTTTTCAAAGATCTTAGACTAAAGAGATCATTGATATTTTGAAAGATGCTTATAGTTTTACTCTTTAATTACTAGCCAATTTCCTTGCTGAGTTCTCAGAAAAACTTTGCAAGCTAAGCTTTTAAAGAAATTAAACAATGTTGAAATTGTTTGGATTTTCCTATATAGTGACATATCACCCAAACTAATCATCTACTAATTGAGATAATACAGAGGGATTGGAAGAAAAGTATTTTTCATAATTAGCAATTGGATAAGTAAATAGATTACAATTGAGAGGATTCTCTCAACAAAAATAGGGCTTATTTCAAACCAAAGTGAGTTTTTTTGCAAGTTTCCAGACTGAGATTATCTCTTTAGAATACTCATATGTTCACCATCTTGGCATATTAAAAATGGCAAGATTTGGGCACAAAAATTCATGATATTCAAATTAAAAGCTTAATGCCTATGTCTGGCACCTGTGGCATGTTTATCTCCTTGGATCATCATTGCTAAAACTACACTCCTGTTATACCGTTTTGCTTGTTATTATTACAGTCTGGTCTATATTGACAGTCTTTTGATTTGATTATAAAATGTGAAAACTGACACCCAGAACTGGAAGGATCTGTACAACAAACCATGTATTTTCATTCCTTTGTGAAGACTGCTGCAATGTAACAGGCTGCTGAGTCAGTAGGATTTTAAAAACAGTGCTACCCAATAGTATTTTTACCTTTTTTATTTCTTTTAAGATTTCAGTACGATATCCATGTGGAACAGAGGAGAAAAGTGGCAAGTTCTTGGATTTTTTTTACTTTTAACCAGTAAAGAGTTTTTCTGTACTGAATAGAATGATCCATGGAACACTGCATATAGGAATATGTAACTCAAATTGAGTCTAAAACATAACACCTGCACTGCTGAAATCTAATTTCCAGTGACTTTCAAAGGGAATTTGGTACTTAATTGCCCTTTGAAAGGAATGAACATAAAATGTTGAGGTGAAAGATGAAAACGAGTAAGGAATGGGAAAACTCAGGGAAAGGAGGTCTGAGATATCACTGAGAGAATATTCTTTCTAATCAGGTATCAAGAGGGGAAAAAGATGGGCTGTTCAGTCACCGGTTAGGGTAACAGCACTACTAGTATTTCCTTATACCAAGGCTCTGCTCACTGCAACTTCTAGTGCAAGTTGCAAAAAGAAACATACTCAACAAATGTTTTCTTTCAACTCTGCTGTGCATTTTCTCTTTTAGCTGGCTAATTAGTGTCCCTTGGAGTTCATCTNCAAAAAAAAAAAAAAAAAAAAAAGAACAGGTGAAGATGCAGAGAAATAAAAAGAAAACAAAAGGGAATGAACAGAGCCCTCCAACTCAGCATCTCTCTGGAGAGACTGGGAGATCTTGAATTTTGCTTGAGGCCAGAATGATTCAAACTAAAACCGTTTAGTAGGTTATTAAAACACAGCAGACTCAGCTTGTGTGACAAATCAATGAGAATGTTTAATAACCATGGATGTCAGTGACTTACCTGACAAAATATAATTTTTATTCCTGGGAGGGTAACTCCTTGCAGCCTTTATAGCAGCTTTATATGCAGTTTTGAAGCTTAAACATTATTTTTCTTAGTAAGACAACAGGAACTAAAAAAAAAAAAACCAAAACTATTTCAACTACCTGATTATTTTTTTTTATTTATTTATGTTTACATTTGGTTTGGCATTCACTGCTCTAGTTTGAGGAATCACTCTTGGAGGCTAGCATGCAGAAATTTAGCCCCTGTATGCTCAAGAAGCTCACGGCCCAGTTAAGGAGCAGTTAATCTGTTCTTAGCGAGGCAATCTGAACTACAGCCTGGCCTGGAGAGCTGTACAATAGACTGTTTGCCTCTCCATACCTTTTCCATCCAAAATGCAAAGGAAACTGTAATTTCTGTTCCTTTTGTCTCCGATCCCAATGTATGGTTATACCATACAACTCCATAGCCAATATCTCCTTCAAGTATTATCTACGCAGAAGTGGCTATGCAAGATTGCTGACCTATCCATACTGTGCTGGAAACATAAACAGCAGCACAGCTATGGCTACACTTTGTTGACTGTTTTTTTTCCATTCATTTTAGCGGAGACATCAAATTCCAAACAAGTATGGAACTAAAATTCGGCTTTTCACATCAGTGTAGCTCTTGTGCCAGAAGTACAGTGAAGTTTACCTAAAGATCTAGACCAATAGCCACAGATAAGTATGCTAAATCACTGCAGCAGCTGTTGTCTTGCTAATAATATTCTCCTTTTCCTGCCTTTCTCCCATCTCCCGAAGCCCTCACTGGTTTCTCACATCTATCACATTAACTTGCCTGTTCTCTTATGTTCGTTTGTGAAAGGGAAGCAGGTTGTAGCATTTCGTCTACAAAAGCAGACTGTGATATCTTATAAACCTCTAGTTTTGGAGGGAATGGACTGCAACAGAGACTCACCTGCAACATCAGCATCTGGCAGGCAGAAATGTCTTTGTCAGGTGTGGAAATCTACAGAAGAGCACTTCAAAAATGCTTATTTTAAAAGGAATCTCATTGCTTGTCTATCTTACCTGATTGTCTCAGGGGTTCAAGCTGGAAAAAAAGTGTAGCATAGGTTTTTCCTAACTCTGCCTTTTCAGATGTCTGTCCAGCCCTGTGTAGAGCCCACCCCATCAAGTACAGGGAGTGCCCCTTTTACAAGGTCAGCCTACATCCATTGTTATCTTGGACAATCCTCTAAAGCTGAAGTGGATTTTAAGTACTAACTCCTAAAATTTAGCTTTTGAAACCTGCAGAGAACAACTGTGCTCCTAACTGTGGCAGTTACCAGTGTTACTGTGCAAATGGTACATTGTGTTTCTCTAGCATCTATTTCTCCAGCTTTGGTTCCACACAAATGGAGCTCAACTGCCTAATAACTTCCATCTTTTAGTTATGTTCTTTTAGTATGTGGCACTGTGCTGTGCCACTGGAACACAGATAAATCACATAAAATATTATACTTCCCGACAGGTCACACAATTTGCCAGAATAAAGGTGAAATTCAGACCTATTCTGAGAGCATTTGACAAAGATAAACTTCAGGGCTGCAGCATTCAAAACCACTGGAGAGACCCCAGTAACTCAAGCCACAGCATAATATACAATTTTCAGTGAAGAGATATGTAGTACACTTAAGCGTTGTAGACAATATATTTCAAGTAGTTTTTACAACTGCTGTTTTGTGATGAGCTCACAGCTTTTCTTGCCATACAGAATCTTGTCATACTGTTGCCAACACTTAATCCCCATTTGTTAAAAATACAGGTGCTGCTTTCAAGATAGATTTTAAAGCATGAGATTAATAGGAAAAAAACACTCACTTTGTACAACTTTCCAATTGAAAGGCTTTTATGCCTTTTCCACCATTAGTTATGAAAGCTAGAAATGCAGTTTAGTCTTGTAAACGAAAGCTGAGATTCTCCAGATGCTGACAATTGCAGCTTTAAGCTAAATCCTAGGTTCTAGAAAATAACAGCACACAGGGGGCAATCTGAGGTTCGAAGATAGTATTTGCTCTACTGGTTTTTGATGCACAAATAAAAGATCTACTTAGCAGGTTTAGGAAGTAACATTAATACCCCATCTTTTTTTTTCCTTTTTTTTTTTTTTTCTCTTCAGTTTAGTTGTAGATCTCTATAAGAAAAGGTAAAGGGGTAAAACCTTTTTACAAATGCGCAACTTCTTCCTCCTGCCTTTTTTCCCATCTTTGCCCTCTTTACCTTGCTTCCATGAATTCATACAGCTGCTTAAGCAGGGTGGAGAGTATATAAGAGGATAGAGGGGTTAAAAGGTTGTGATCTGTAAGCAAAGTAGCATTGATCAAACCACTTCTGAGTGTGTGGGACACCCTTGCACAGATGTCATTGGATCCATGAAGTGCAAGTTTGGAGATAAGAGATTAACCAATGTAATCATTGTGACGGTGCCTAAGAGGTTTCAGGATTTCCAACTAAATTTGGTGAAGCGCGTTGCCCATCTCAGCTAAAGCAGCTG
>VZRU01018386.1:191427-258219 GCA_013398155.1 Pedionomus torquatus | reverse complement strand
TATATATAACACTTATATATAAGCTATGAGATGGAGTAGGGTAGTTAGGGATGTAAACAACTGGGACTCATCATGATACGCTTGCTGTGACTATCCAAACAATGGGGCAAATAAGATGCCAAACTAAGGCAAAGCAGCCCAGGAACCGAGGGCAGCTTTGGGGTTTTGAATGTTGTGAGACAGTCTACATTTTTTGAAGCTCTGTGGTAATATTTTGAAACACTGAAATTCAGTTGCTGCCCTGATGCAGGCCCCTTTCTACAAAGCCCAACGTTAGCCAACTCAGATCCTGAAATCACACACATCAGTGTGGGCTGACTGCTGCTATCACATTCTGTATACACAGTCCTGCTGTTTGAAGTTTTATCTGTATTTAAAAATCCTGGCAGAGGATGCCAACCAGCTAGAAGCTGTAGAGTCTTCCTCCCACTGCAAAGCTGCCAGAAGCTTCTTGCAGGATTAACTCACAAGCTCAACCCTGTGGGACAAACTGTGCCACTAGTTGAAGGCATAAACAAACCAGAACATGCAGCCAGCCAGGAAAAAGCTCTTACAACTGTCTACCCCGAAGCACTGATCTAAATAGCTCAAGCTACCAATGTCTGAAACATCACTAGAGTCACAGACCATAAAAAGAGATATTAACTGTAGGCGCCTCAGGATAAATTCATTCCCTAGAGATAACACAGAGGTTCCAGTCATGCTGCTACTGCTGAGAGGTTTGGCAGAGAGCTTGAGAGAGATATGAGACTAGACCTACGTTTCCAGGCTTCCTTGCATTATTTCTTCTCCTGGGCATTATTGGCCAAACTACAATCTGGGAATTATTTTTCTTTCCCTCTTTCTCCAGGTGCTCGAGCCACTTTGGTAGCACTAAAGCCACGTAGCTAAAGCCATGACTTCCCCGCGTAACACTTCTCCTCTGCACGTTTCACACAGGAGGGTGATGCCTTCTTCCCTAACAGGAAAGAAGCCAGAGAAAAGGGCATGTTTCTCCTCTGAGCATAAGTTAACCATCCCTTCCCCCATATTTACATGGCATAATTAAAAAATAAAGTGTTAAGTTGCTACTGATTGAAATAGCTTCCTTGTTTCCACTGAAAATTGCCACTTGAAAACTAAAGAGAAGGAAAAGAGCTTTTCAGAGACTGTGTTTTTCACATGTGACAGGATAGCTCTTCCTAAGCCTGTACTTGGCCTGAAATTATGCTGTGTTACAAAGATAAACCCAGCGGCTGATTAACAAATGCAGCTCTCACTCTGAATTACTCAGGAGCTCTGTGGAGGTCATATTAGCACCAAATGAGATGGTGCTAATCAGGAGTATAACAGCAAATACAGATTAGTTTATAATTAATGCAAAATTAAGTGGTCATCAGGGATGATGATTTAAGCCTCTTGGAAGATAATAGAACACAATTTCAAAGTTTTTCTCTCCTTCAGTACCTACTGAAGAAAGGTGTCCCTAGAGAAAAGTGTCCCTAACATGCAAGGTCAAAAAGGTCAGAATTTAGGGCACGTCTCATAGTATCTTTCTGAGTTTAAAAGTTTCAAGTAATATGACTTAATAAAAGCTCATTTTCTATTTCCAGGTCTTGTTCCTGCCCTGTGGTCTGAGAAGATCAGCCTGCTACCACACAATGCCCTGCCAAAGCTCACATATTCCAGTACCGCTGCTCTTCTCCGAGCAACAGATCAGGACAGGACATTGTACTGGGTAAGCCCAGACTAATAGAGCTATACTTTCACTTACACAGCTTCATTTCTAGGGCAACTCCATCAGGGATGGATTTTCATCAGTGTAATACAGAGCAGAGTTTGGGTCTCTAGAAGGGAAGGGAAGATAGCGGCTTCCCTTCTGCACAGGAGATGTTTCAGCTGGGGAACCATTACCTTGAGATGGTTACACCAGGGTAAACCTACAAGGCAGGAAAGGCTAGTAACAGGGGAAGGGATAGGATACCAGTCTGAAGCCTGAGATATCTTAAGGGCCTAGGAGATGAGCTGACTGGGTGTTTATTTCAAGCAGATTCAAGAAATGCTGCTTAAATTTGCTACGTCCTTGCCAGGGCCAAATACACCTTTTATTTACATGGCCTGATAAAAAAAGTTAGTTATCTGATAACTTTGGACGGTCTGAAAATGAACATACAATATGAATGTTCACCCATCCTGCTTTCGTGAACTTAAGCGTTTTTAGCATAGTAATATTTTTGCACTTACCTGCAAAGAATTTTGCAGTCTGCATACATCCCATTTCAATGACTTGGAGCGGTCTCCGAACACAAACAATCTTGACATAGGTTTATAAAAAGCATAGTAAATTTCTAACAACCATATTGGAGATGTGCTCGGAAAAATAGCATAAAAATTAATCTAATTAATCTAAATTACATTTCAGAACTGACATGGCAATTAGGAATAGTATTTCTTAGAAAATTCAGTTGAAAGAACACAACTGTTCACATCTGCAAAATATTATTCCAAATCCTTTTCAAATCAGCAGTTTAGTCATTGTGACCTACTGGCTGATGCACTGGGGGCATAATATATCATTGCTCTTAGTCCAGCTCCAAATGAAATGGTCACAAAACACACTGCAGTGGTTTTTGGATACAATCTTGAGGTAGACTTACATGATCATTCCAAATAAACGCACTGGAGACTGAACTGCCACTGATTCCTAAACCTAGAAGCACAACAGGATTGTACCTACTCTCTAGAATGTCTCTTTCTTGTCCCAAATTAACCCAAATTTTTCTTTTAAATATTGTCCCATATCCGATATTTTCATATTAACAAATATTGATTTAAAACTCCCTGGCAAAATTTAAAAAGTTCTCGTTTTCTTACCTGCCAATTAATGAAGAAACGGAATGCAGTTCACTTGAGAACTGCAAAGGCATCTTGTCAGTGAGGACAAGGAGAACATAATGCAGACCAGCAGATGCATCGTACTCTAGAAAATTCATACCCTTCACCAATTTCTGTTATTTCTTTTTTTCTGTACCTGTATAATTTGATGCAGAGAAAAGAAATGTCATTATGGAATTAGGCAATGAAAATATCAGCTATAAAACAGACAAGCTGGGTACCAAATGCTCCTCTGTGCAGATATCTTCCTATATTTCCATGGGTCCATACAACTTGCCAGTGTAGAGACAGTCCTTCTCTCCACAGGGTCTTAAGCTAAGTGGAAAAGGAATTCAAATTCTTCTGTTATTTCATTATCAAAAATTTACATCCTGTGTGTAAGCATTTTTCTTAACCATTGAACTTTTAGTATTGGGCTTTGTTGTCAGGGTATTCACCTATTCCTAGCTAATCCAGTCTGTAACCGACCTTGTTGTAGTTCATTTGAGAAGAAAAAAGCTCCTGTCTAGAAAATCATAGAAGCCTATGATATCACTTCTCTCACATTAAGGACCTATTCACATAAATAGGGCCTTTTTGCTGTTTTCCTGCATGAGCTAAATTACATTTGGAGTATATTTCACCAGGAAGCCATTTTGTTTAATTTAAGACAAAAGTTTTCTGCTTTCTACTGCATTTAAATCTTGATCTAAATCTCCTGTACTTGAAATGATGCCTATCGATTGCCAAAACCGATCATCTTGTTCTCTTGTGGTTGTTCTACTGCACATAAAACAACCTGGCTGGGCATTTTACTGTTTCATTTCTCTTTGTAGTTACATTTCATTGTCCTATCAAATGGAAAAAACAGCACAAAAATAGCCAAAACTTCAAAAAAGGAATTCTTTGTATGTCAGTAATCATTTGTGTGCAATGGGCATCTGTACCCAGGTGGCAAACAACACTCTAGGCTCCAAGTGATCACTAGCAGTCAATAAGTCAGTATTAGAACTGAGAACTTAGTAGTAGAAGCGCACTAAGAGCAAAGCCATCACCAAATAGTGGAATAACATAGGACTATGTGCACAGTCCACTATTTACATAGTAAAAGGATGTATCAGAAGCAACATGTTGACAGTCTCTCCAAGTTTACAGCTCAGAATGTCTAAAGTTTTTTCATTAGTTTCAAGACTATTAATGCTTCCCTCATGCTGCATTTATGAGGAACTCATAGGAAGACATATACAACAACCTGCCTGCTGAGCATCCTATAACTCATTAGCCTTACTACCACTATGCTAAACACAATTTAATTCATAATGATTGAAAAAATTAAATCTGTATTTTATTAGGAGATTGAAAACTGAACGTCAAAGAGAAAACAATTATAAATACACCCCAGTTCTGGTTACTCCAGGCCACCCTTATGGGGTGAAACTTCTATATCAACCATGCAAGCAAGAGCAAAAACTTTGTGTTTTCATAGATTCATCAGCTCAAGAATTCACAAATAATTGAGGCTTGTGAATTTGAATAATTAGTGCCATTCCATTTCCAGAGTCTTGTATTACTGCACAGTCTTCATTTTTTCAACTACTTGGTTCTCCAGTGTTCCAGTGTACAGCCCCTCCATTCAGATACATGAAGGTGCCTTCAGTCAGATATACCCAGATCAGCCTGCTATGAAGGTCTTATTCAGTCTTTTAAAGCTGCATTCTCAGCCTTACTCTTAGGAGTGGCAAGTGCTCTTCCAGTTTTTTCACAAAGGAATTTTCCGTTGTCAAAAGTATCTTCTTTTCCAGTTGAAACAAATATATTTTTACCAATACTCTTAGTATTCTTTAAAAATCAAAGCTAGACACAAAAGTAAACATAATTGTGTTATACCAAAAATTGATCATGCTATGATAATTTATCCATATCACAATTATGAAGTGGCTAATACCAGCTCTAAAACAGCCTATTTGTGGAAGCAGTGGGCAGAATCCAATACAAGTCAAACAAAATAGACATCTGGATGTATCAAGCCCACACTTGAAAATTAGAGTTTCACAAGAAATGGGATTACAAGTCTTGTTCTAAAGTTTCTCATTTCCGGTTCATGTAGTGTTACACCTTGAATCAGGATCTGAAAGAGTTCACATTCACATTGCAAGCACAAGTTTCAATGCAAAAATCACAGATCAATTAAAGTACTACAAAGGAACTGAGCTGCAATGAGGAGATCTTCTGTATCCATCAGCTTTATCACGGAAACCAAAGATGAGGGACTGTAATGAAATTCAGGGTTCAAAGCAACAGAGCAGAAAGGAGACATAGGGACAGCTTTTGTGAGCCTAGGAAACTGAGTATTTCTCTAGAAAAATATAGATTATCTTAGGAGAAGTAGGAATATATAACTCACATCCTTGACAAACCTTCATCAAAAGCCAGTGGAAAGTGAAGCTCATTTAGCAGATAAGACTGCTAGCAGCAATTCTTTTGAAACACATTAATGGGCAGGTTAATTTGTTGTGCTGCCTTTAACACATTTCTGAGATTACTGTGAAGGGAGTCTACCACCTTGTAACAGTGATACAAAAACAAAGTGATCCTAAAGTTTGGCAGGTCAGTTCAGGAAGGATGTGTTCTGTGACACCATTAAATTAATGACCATCTCGCATCAGCACAAGAGAAATTTGTAATATCTGTTTCAACCTACTGTTTTCAATCCCTTCCCCAGCAAAAGCATGCCAGGCCAAAACCAAAAATTAATCAATGATTGCACCTTACCTTTTTTGTATCTATTTAGTTCAGCCTCCAAGAGGTGTACTTTTGTCTCCAAAGCAGTTACTTGTCTCTGCAGGTCATTTGTTACTAAGGGTGTTATTAAATAACATCAAGGGTGTTATTTAGGAATTTATTTTAAAGTGACTACACAACTGTCTCCAAGATGTTTAGCTCTCCTGTAACCTGATGCTGTGTGAGAGAGCTTTTTGGTTTCCAGAGCAGAAATCACAAGCCACATGGCAGTTTTGTTGCCTGGGAGTTTGTCCCATGGGGAGAGCCTTATCCCTGACTGGGACGAATACTTGGGTGGGCTTTGAATTCTCAGGGCTGCCAGAGTCCTCTTCTATTCAGAGGGGAAAGCCTGATTCTCAAAGGTAAAACACACATATAAACATCTTAAAATGAATTAAAGTTGAGGTCAAAAATACATGAACAGGCAAAGAATAAAATAAAAAATGCTGTTTATAACATGAGAGAGAGGGTTTCTTATTTCACTCACAGACAACAATAAACTAGTGATTCATTCCAGACACTTTTTCCCCCTAGTTACGCTGGTCACCTCATCTCCTATGTAACAGATGGTTTATGTTTCTGCTCCTCACACTTCTGGAAATCACACTGTGCCTCAAATAATATTATAAAAATACGAGACATTAACACAGGTTTGTTTTGTTTGTTTGTTTTTTTAATATATTAAAAGGTTGAAAACAAAAAACACAGAAACATGAGGAATTTACTTCTTACTTCCATGTTCTCCTTTTTCTCCTTTCTCTCCTTGCAGTCCTAAATTTCCTTCTATTCCTGTAGGTTCTGCTTTTCCAGGGGAACTCTGCAGACCTCGCAATCCTTCTCCTACAGTTTGATTTAAAATAAAATCATTTAAATGTTCTCTAAGTTTTTCTCCCACTAAGTTTTCTTAGTGCATAGAGACCAAACACTCCTTTCTTCCCCCCTCACCTCTTCCTCCCCCCTGCCCCAGACAATAAACACAACTCAAACAAACTGAATTGCTCCTATGGAAAGCTTCATTTGCCAGGAAGTGCATTACTTCCATGCAAAATTCTTCACTGCACCCACTTATTGCACTGAAAACCCAATGAAAGAAATGCTATCTCATGTTATTGCACATGCTCTAAAAATCCAGAAAGCCAATATACGTCACCTGTAATTCAATCGCATATCACAGCATATGACCTAGAAAATGAGCTAAATCATAAGACTACGAATATAATTCTGAAGCAGTTTGTTGAAACAAATAGTGCTGGTTTTACTTATTTCAACCATAAAATTGCAGAGGCATACTAAGGGTATGTGGACAGATAAATATCTATACAGAATATCAATGTATGCCACTGAAATTTTACATCAAGTGGTATCGATAATGATGGGAGATTGCTTGGAGGTCGAAAAGCAATTATCTAATTCCCAGATGTGTGGTATACATGTGATAATACAGACTGGATGCGATAAGAAAGTATATGCTTCCATATGTACATATTAAGTGTTTGGACAGAAACTATGATTTGGCAACTTGGGAGAGCAGGTGACTTGCTTCTACCACGTGACAGAAAGCACTTGCTGATCTATTTGCTGGTTGCAGCAGTGCACGAGAAATGTTACCTAATTGACAAATCATGCCTTGGGGGAATTCTGTTGTTGGGACTTAGAGAGTATGAAGCAATCGAATTATGACCATCAGATTAGTAGCCAACTCTAGCAACCATCATTTCTAGTTTTGAAAGCTGTCCCCTGCAAATAAAATCAGTAAATATTTAGTAGGAAACTCTGTAAGTCATTCCAAGTACAAATGGTACGATCAGATTAAAATCTCATTGTATCTCTGTTTTATGGGCTGCTGTGAAAATGTCTTCTATTTTTTTATTTATTAAAATTCAAGTATCTAGAGTAGCATTATAAATGTAGAAAGCATTTGCAGCTTCCTGAAACTGTGCAGAGCCTACAAAAGGTTAATGGGGCAGAAGAAAGAGAGAAGTAAAAGGACAAAATGAAAGAATGGAGGAGGCATGAAACTAGACTAAAGGGATGATAAGACATGTCAAAAACACAATATTGCTAAATGGTCATAGCTCTATTCCTGGTTCACCCTGTTCACCTGTGGGGATCATCTCTTCCATCTCTGCCTGGTAAGCCATTGACTGCAGGAGCACCGTGCTGAATTGCTCAGCGGGAATAAATTTTCTCTTCAGATTTATCTTTGTTAACTGAACTTACTACCATCAACAATGAAAGCCAAAGCACCAAAGCATTAAAAAAGCTGGAGAAGAGTCATTGCTATGTCTACAGTTCTGTAGCAAATCAAGCAGAACAATTTCATAAATTTCTTTGATTACATAATTTTAAAGGATTGCCTAGGAAATAGACTCTTGTCTTCAGCCAAAAGACCAAGAACAAAAGATAGTGTCTGAACCATTTTATCTAGAGTCTGATTGTATTTTTGAATATGGAAACTATAAAAGAAACAACCAAGCTTATAGGAAGCTGAAAATCTCCGTGTAGCAACATAAAACAGCAACAGTCATCAGTAGTCCAGTTTGGGATGAAACCTGAACTCCCCGGCAAGTGTATTTCTGTTGGAACTCTTCTTCTACAGCCACCAGGATTGCTGTATGTCTATGCTTAGAGTGATTAAGGTGTTTCTCTTGATAGCATCTCCATGACTAGAAAACACCCATAGATTAAAGGACAAAAAGTTTACGTGCATTTATGTAGTAATGATTTGATTGGCTCCCAGTTTCTCCTTTCAGACCTTGTATATTAACAAAATACATTTCTTGCTCAGTATTACTCTTCAGAGCCAAAGTCCTCTTGGATCCTAGATCTACAATACTTTGCTGCCCTCTCTGAGCAGAACAACAGTAACAGGCAGTAACATCATAAGGTAAATCTTTGCCTAATGTTCTGACAAGTTGCTCCCTAGCAACTTGATTTTAATACGAGGGTCAAATTTGAGGCAATCATGCTCTGTGTATACTGTGTTTAAATAAAAAAAAACAAAACCAAACTACAACAAATGAGCTGACAAACTTTTATAGTAAATAAGCCATGTACTAAAGTCAACTGGCCTTATTTCCTTCCAGTTAAAATGAAAAACAAGCCTAAGGAAGCATCATTTGCTTGACAGGCTGGGGTAAGGAGAGAAAATAAAATCCAGTGTGAATTTTGCTACTCACCTCAATTATTTCTCTTTATTTTAAGCTTCAGAAAAGATTATCCACAGAGCAGTTTCCCCTGTCATTTTTAATGTGGTAAAATACAATATAAACTATCTTGCATATCAGTGTGAGAACATTATCCTTAGGATAAAAAGCAGAGTTTAAGAATGACCGCTTTTCTATATAATCTTTTGTGCTTCCTCCATTAGGCTCACATGAAAATCTGGGGCAATGGCATACACCAAAATAAAACAAGGAAAGCTATTTAGCTAACAAATATAACACAACTTGAACCCTGGTTTATATTTCTTATTTCTTCATGGACTCAAGCCAGTTCCTAACAGCCCTCTAAGGATATCCTTCTGCTGAATTCTTATACCATGTCAATTATCCAGTACCAGGGAAGCTGACATTTCTGACATTTGCTCCTGTGAAGGCAGCAAAACAAAGCTTGAAATAATGGCACAATAAAAGAAAACCTGAAAACAAAATGTTAAGCTCTCAGAGAAGTTTCCCTATAGAAATCCAACCTCACACAAACCTTTGTTGCTTTTGCTTGCCAGGAGCTAAGATCTATTTACCTCCAAAGTTTTCCAAGTTGACAACCTCAATCCTTCATTCTAGGAGAGTTGAAGTGCCTGTTTACCTTTGGCAAATTGGTGGCAGGGTTTTCTAGCAATGAAATCACTTCCTGAAGAGACTAACGATAATTTACACCAACAACAGTTTTAAGTAAAAACGCAAAATGTTCCAAATTTCTCACAAAAACAGAGTAAATCTTAGAGACCCGAAACAGAAAAAAACCAGGTTTTACAATCCATATTCATATTCAGATAAGATGGAGAATCCCACGTGGAGAATCCCACTAAGTGTGGATTTCATGACAGTCCCCAGGTCCCAAGGCTTACACAGCTGCAGATTTCCTCAGCAGAGAGATCAGGATTAGGCCTTGGAACATGCCATGAAACTTCTGTATTTAGGAGGTTGCTAGTTCTGGAGGTCCTATTTAAAGGCATAGATCTCAGGTAATTAATTTGTTTGTCCATAAAATGTGCTTTAGGACATGATTCACCCAATGAAGGTGCAGCAGGGAAGGGATCCTGGAACAGGCAGCAGTAAGTCCCCATTCCAGACCTAGCCTGTCCCCAGAGGTGACAGCTCTGAGTCAGCCCCAAACCCAAGAGTCTGACAGCACAGGAAAGCCCTATTGAAGCCAAACACTAGGGAAACGGCTCCTCAAAAGCAGATATTACATTTGTACAAAGAGTACTCAAAAACTGTATTAAGCTGACAGATTACATCCTGCTAGCAGTCATCCATGCTTCCCATGCTCTGGTAGAGCAATCTACAGAAGTGCTTTCTAACCAGCACGCTTGCACCCACAAAAGTTGTGTGGCCACAGCATGGTCAAATACTTATCACAGCAAAAGAGATCTTTACTTACCAACACCTTTGCTTGATCAGTACACAGTGAAACTCTTATCACGCCACTGCCTTTCCTGACAGCCAACACAACAGAATGTAGCAGAGAAATGGAACAGGAACCTGCTGGATTTTTACCATGAGGACAAGCCTGCCAAGAGAAAAAAAAATTAAAAGTAACCCCCTACTTTTCTACTAAAAGCTGTAATTTTGTGCTTTATTTTGGAAAGAGGTTGCTTCTGACTTATCTCTGTCTTGCATAACCCTAGCGATTGCCTACCTCAATCCTACCACCCCTATTTACAGGTACTGCACATGACATTCTGGGAGCGAGCCCTTTGCTCTTTGCCTGGCCTTGGACAGACGTTGGCTGTATTATAGTACAAATGAACAACCAAAAAATCAGAACAACTGCCAGTACTGAAAGTTTTGACTGTGAGGTTTTTCCCCTTTATTCAGTCTATGGGTTAAAATTTTTGAATAACCTAGGAGAGGGAAGAATAGTTGAGGCTTGCTTGACTGCAGTGACTGCCTTTCCTGCAACATACTCTGAACTGGAAAACACTTGGCTGACTCAAACATACTCATTTATCTTTAAAAATGGGATGTGGGATTTGGGAAAACAACATGGAGTAAAGGAATTTATCTTTAAACTTTTAAGTAAACCACTTACTACTTGTCTTCTTGTAATGCTAGTGGTAGAGTTAGCGATTAGAACAAACTTGTCAATAGAGCTTGCACTCCCTCTGGCTACAGTACCATCATATGGATACCAAAAGTACAGTAGTGAGAACAGTGTGTGGCATATTGCTACAGGTAGCTCTGCAAAATTAGCAACACAATTAGAACCAAATGTGGCATCTATACGCTGTCACGTAGTATCCAAGGCTCATCTTGAAACCCTGTAACCCACAAAAATGTCTGGTTTGTTGAATGTCTGATGAACTTCCCTGAATGTTGCTTGCCCGCAAAAGCAGAAGTATGAAGTGGGAAAGATTCTCAGCAATTTCCCCACCCCTAGGTTCTCGCCAGGTCAGGACACCATCTTCCTGACACCTTATCACACTAGAAATTTTACTAAGCTATGACAAATCCAGCATTTTTATATGCTGTGTCCAAACTGACAGGACTATTGTAAATTTCCACATCAGGTGATAAATTAAAATCATTAGGGCAGGTGACTTAGTATACACAAATTATTAAATAACTGTCTTCACTGGATTTGTGATTTTTTTTTTTTCTACCTCCTTATTTCTATACAGACCTCCCTTCCTCCAGAATTATTTGGTTCTCCTGATTTCCAGTTTGAGTACTGAGTTCCTTACTATTTAGATCTGATTTAGACTGTACCTTCTTTCTGCATATAATTCATTTTGGAGAATGGTTTTATGCCTGGCTCCTCTTTGATATATGGTGCAAGCTCTCTGCAGATTTCCTTGGAGAAGCAGGCAGCTCAGCATGGCAGAACACTTGGTGTTTGAAGTCTGAAACGTGCCTTTGGAGCCATCAGCTTTGAGTATTCTTCACCAGCATCAATATCATATGGGAATAACAGAAGTGGAAACTATATCCCAATTATTTTCATCACAGCATAGCAGGGTGACAGCTTCTAGACACTTGCAAAAGAATACATGGCTAAAGCAGTGGCTGGAAATGCACAGCTAGCTCATTGATTCGCTTTGATCTCAGACCAACAGAGTGCTCTTATCCCCAAGCCAGGAGCTTACAAAGTATTTCAAACTTTTCATTGAGACAACCACAGTCAGGATTAAAGACTTGTGAAGAAAAAAAACCTGGGAATAACCTTGTTCCAGAAAAACCTCAGACCAGGCATTATGGACCACCCATCTTAATACGTGCTCATACAGTGAGTTTAATTAGAGCTCTTAGAAAGATATAAAGTAGAAGCGGTGGCATGCAGGATCTTTTTCTTCTGAATTAGTAGTGATTTATCCCTTGCCCGTGTAAACTACCATGCATCCAAATTCCTGCACAGAAAGAAGGATGGAGCAAAGCTGAAGCTCTCATCTCTTTCTTGCCACTGACAAGGCTGCCACAGAGACTATGCAAACCAACAGTTGCTTCATGTTTCAGGCTAGTACCAAGTCAGCCCCAACCTTTGGATGTCCTGTGCCCACTCTGTATATTAAGAGCAAGGTAAAGGTATCAACTGCTTGGGAGAGAGGAGGGGGATTTATATAGTAGGACACATTGGGAACAATGCCATACTAATAACACAGATAAGTAGGAATAGGAATAATACATTAATTATTTCTACAGAGTTGCACCCTTCATTCATGGTAGAAATCAGACAGCACACACAAACATCTGAGTTCATGTCTATGTGAAAAATGAAGACCTAAACAAGCAGATCCCAGCAAGTTTCCAGTGGACATTAACGAGAGTCAGATATTTAATTTATTTTTCTGTTCTGGGCCAGACAGCTGACAAACTAGGAAAAAATGGAACTTTGTACCACCTTTCCCTCCCTCAGACTTCAAATGACTGCATGTTAGACTGGACCTAAGATTATAAACTGAAAACTGTTCCTGTTTATTATTAAAAAGACTTTGCAGAGGTACCGAGTCTGCACTTTGAAGTTTGCAAGACTGAGCATATAAACTTTACAGAAGCTGTAAGTCAGTGAGACAGTTCTGAAGCAGATCAGACCAAAAAATCCCAAACAACCTGCTTAACTCAAAGAAAGTTCTGTTTGAGATTCAAACAAAGTTTACACAGGATCCCTCACTTGGGCTACTGCCTATTAAGAACACACACACCAAGTTTCTTCTTCTCTTTTGAAAACTTGCTGACTGAGCTTCCTGTCACCTGAGCTCAAAAGATCTGAGCTTTAAAAGCATAAGATTCAGAAAGAAGATAACATCAAGATGCTATTTTTACAATCCCCACATTGTAAAATTTTGACTATGAAGTCAAGCAACTTCTGTCTTCACCTTCACAAAGATCTAAGGGAACTTACCTTAAAAACATGTAATGTGTCTGTGTCTTTATTTAGCCACCAGGCCACTTTTCATCCAGATTTCCATTTGACTTCTGCAAAGAATGCATTACTTAGTGCAACTGGAAAACTAAGCACAGTGTAAAACCATGACATATTTACACCTTTATATTTGAGAGCAGCTACAATCTTGTCCCAATAGCAGGAGAATTAGAGAACTAGGGAGACAGAAGGTTTCACAGGTTTTTTTTTTTTCTGCTCCAGCATACCCACATACAAAGATAAATTATAGTGTTTCACAATCAGACCACAGTTTACACCTTGGTATTTACCAAACTGAATCAAACAAAAATACACTGATGCTTACATGGGTGCACAGTACCCAACTGTTCAGTGCTATACTGCTCTGTGCACAAGTGCTGAATCTTGCCATCAAAAAGTAACAAAATAACAATAATTCATGTAATAACAACCCTATAATTCATACAAAGTTCAGAGCACATAATCTAACTATTGGGCTGACGGTGTCTATAGACTCATGGGCAAATTTCTGCTCTTCATCCATCTTGGAGGAACAGGAATCTTCTTGCTCTTTTACTTTGCCTTTTATCCTCTGTAACTGATTAATGAATGGAACGGGGTTATCTTCTGTTCAGACTGCTTCAAACACAGGCCTTTCTCTTGGGCTCATTGAACACCACATCTGATTTCCAGCTTTCCACTCTAGCCACAATAAAAGATGCAGAATGGCATCTTTTTGCCTAAATTGGACGACTTGTTCACATTTGACAACTGATGGGTCAAGTAAAGACTTCCCAGGGGTTTTCTGCATGTTGTAACAAAAAATTTATGATGCAAAGGCCTCTGCAAGTATGCTGCAGCTGGAGTCACACACAGGTCAAGTATCAGAAGCTGTAATCATTCTGCTTCTCAATTTCAGTGCATACTGAGAAACGTTTTGTGAAGACTAAGCAGATAAAAATCCAACATAGATTTAGTAATGAAAGATAGAATCTGTTCCACTGAAAATTCCTTAATATGCACAGCAAATCTTTTGAAGCATGGTGTAGTTACTGAGATTATCAACTGAGATTATGGGATCAATGAAATTGCTACACTTTTTCTGATGTTTCAACAGGATTTTGTCTTTCTAAATCTTAATGTTAATCATTCTAAAAAAGATTCAAAGTCATTAGTAGGGTCTTCAGGTTGTGCATTTGCACAGCTGATCCAGAAGTACTTAATGTGAAACACCAGATGCTAAGCATGTGAAATCACATCCAATAATGAATAAAGTGGCCTGTAAGTGACCTCTGGTGGACAAGAACAGTGTTGGATTTGCTTTGTATTTCTCGGGAGTGTTAATCAGTTTACATTTATTCAATTGAATATTATCTAATATTATACAATAATCAAAGATATTTTCCATTTGAATCAAAAGTATTTCATGCAAAAAAAAAAAAAAAGGAAACTAATAAAGAAATGGAAAAGTTTTTGAATCATAAATTTCAAAAGCCTCTGTAACAAGAGGGATTCTTGGCTGTTGCATACATACCATTACCAAAGTGAAGTTAAGGCAACCTTTCAGGTGATATAAAACTCACAAGCTATTTCAGAGGGAACAGAGTGGTCCTTTGAGGGCACATCAGTCATTACAAAACCCATCAGCATTTCCCAGGTCAGGTAAGGTGGTGGAATCTGCTTCCTCCAGCACATGCAAGCTGTTGATCACAGCTACTCTACTCAATTATAAGAAGTTTTATATCTATGCAGTAAAATCCAGCACATCCCCAAGGACCTAATCCTGTTCCCAACTAAATATTTCTAAAAAGAACTGAAAGGGAATTAATTTTGATCTCATGGCTTGAAGAAGGTTCTTGGGGCCCAAGTTTACAGAGTGCACAGTCTGCAAGACCACAAACTCTGTGCAGATCCATGTAGGACTGTAAACTCTCTTTTGGAATTAGACCTGTTTTCCCTTCCTTCTGTTTCCTAATTTCCACCTGGAGGTAAAACTCCAACAGTTTCTCGTGTGGGTCTAACAATAGACATGGGAGATGGTTCACTGTACAGAAATAACACACTGAAATTGTTCCCAAGGAAATCCAGTCTGTCTTGGCAACAGTTGTCCTGGCAACTAAATCTCTTCATAGAAGATGGTGGCCACTGATCCGTGGAAACCAATCCGTGAGTCATTTTTCTCAGAGACCAGAGGGGCTAGGGATTAGTGCTGCAGTGCCCCCACCATTTGGCTCTCCCCTCTCCTCGCATTGAAAGGGTGCTCCCACCAGCTAAAGGGGTTAACTGAAATTAACTCAAGGGGTTAACTGCCTCTTGAATATAGATCCAGAATGTACTAATTATGAGGCATATTAATAGGCAGCATCCTTACAAAAACTTGTTGCTGTTGTTTTTCGGCTAGTCATGGTAAGGACTGGCTTAACTCTCCACCCAGGAGAGGAAAATTGAACTGGAAAAATCACAGCAGAATGTAAGTCACCACTGCCATGCCAGTACCAAGCACAGCACAGATAAAAACGGCAGAGCACATTTCTGTCTAAGTAGCTTTTCAGAAGGCAGTGTGAAAGCTTTGAAGAGCTGTACAGCTTTTGATTTCGTATCTTACGTGAAGAGTGACAGAGGTGCTCATCAGGGCTAGCACTGCTCCAGAAAGGCTGCACTGCACTTGTAAGTGCACAGCCCCAGACCTCAGCCTAAATGAAGAGTGAGGCTCAGAACAAGGAACTCAAATGGCAGTCTCTTGCCTTAGACAGTGTTCCCATGTCCAGCTCTCCCTGATTGCCTCTTATGACTTGATTGCCCTTTCTACTGTAGTGAGATTGCTGCAAGTTAACATCACTTTAGGACAAAGCACACGCTATATTAATTGCTACTCCTTTTCCCTGCACAGCATATTCCCAGCACTCATTGACTGAAATGCACAGATTCACAAAAGTAAAAATGCTTTCTTGTTCAGCCCCATTTGCCCACACAGCTGTAAGAGAAAAACACGTGAAGTCTCACTTTCCAGCCAAATCCCGCTCTTCCCTTGTTCCCCTCATGCTCCCACCTGTGAGAAGCACAAGCACAGTTTGCCTCAACACCTCCTGGAAACATCCAGTCTCCCACAAGGTGAGCCTCACTGGGCCACAGCCACGGGGCTCCCACGCCAGGGCAGGGGCTGCAGGGATGGCAACTCTCCTTCCTGAGGAGGACGAGTAGCCTCTTGGCTGCAGAGCTGGTGGTGCCCATCCGACCTGCAAAGCTGGGCTGCCTTGAAGTCCCACAACCTGGGTAAAGCAACGAAACAGAAAGTAGAAGAAAGAAGAGAAGCACCTGAGTCCATCCCAGCTCAAAAGGGCCAGCATGAGGGTGAGGAGGGCTGCACCAGGACTTCTGGGTGCAGAAACAACAGCATTTCCAGCAGCTTCTCAGAAACTGATCTGAAAGGAACATTCCTATTTCAGAAAATATGACTTTGCAATACAATTATTTCCTCCTGGAATATTTCTCATGGTTTATTCTATTTCTTTTATCTGAATGATTGCAATCTATGCATAAATTTCTTTAGTCATGAATATTTGGGTACATGCATTGTCATATAGATGGAATGCAAGACTGTTTAGCATGAATTAATACTTGCACAAGAAGCAGAGAAATGTTTTTCATCAGTTTACGCTTCTTTTTCCATTACCTGCATAGTAAACTCAAACACCGTAAATGTTTCAGGAGGCTGTTAGGCAGGTAGACTCCCAGAGATTTCAAGGGGAGAAAAAAAAGCGCCTAAAGCAATAAATCATACACCCTGAAAATTGCATAGTAAATACTTGGAGTTATGTAAAATCCCACTTCTAACCTAAGCAAGTAAACAACTTGAACAAAATGAGCTCAGACATAAAAATTACGAACTGACTACAAATCAACTGCAAACACATTAAAGGCCTATATTTGTTCAAATACATTATTCATAAGAAATAATTTGAGCTGTACTTGTATGCAATTTTGTTGCATAAACTTAAGCAAATACTTGTAACCAAAAGCTGATTTAAAGAATTAATGAGCAATCTCTAAATAAAATTCTATTACCAAATAAATTCTTTGCTGATCTGCAAAGCCATACTCTGCTTTTAGTGTACATTCCAATGCTTGTATTAACTGCTAAGCCCTGTAATGTTGGGACAGTGACAAACAGATTAGGTCTGATCAACCTCTTGCTAAACAGGACCAGTATGAGGTAAGGGGAGAGACACCAGTGTTTTTGAAATATTCTTAAAATACTTAAGGTTCAGCAGCAGCATGAGCCAATCGTATGCTTATGCTAAGGAGTTACATTTCTTCTCTAGCACCAGTATTTTCAGAGTTTTTAGTAAGCAAAAGAAGACAAGGGGGAATGCAGAGAGTTTTGCAATAAGAATAACTGTTACTCTGTCACTTATCTCGTATAGTCTGAATATTTTTCATGTGACCAGTACTTTGAATATAGTCTTTAATCCAAAATGAGGTAATGCAATAGAACAGGATCTTCTGGTACAGGCTGTTTTCTATTAGTAATTGCTCTAGTAGATGGGCACTATTGTCTCTGCAGCCCCTTTTCACTACAGCCCAAAGACATATTTTTGAAAAGTCTGGTACCCCAAAGTTTTCATTGACCTCAATGAGAGCTGTGGATTTCCAAAATTTTTGAAAACCCACTCTTTTTTGTTTGTTTGTTTCTTTTGGGGGAGTTGGTTTTGTTTGGTTGGTTGGTTGGTTTTTTTTTTTTTTTTAAATTTTATCATGTTGGTTTAAATAGCTTGTCTAAGTACAGACAAAATTCTGAAAAATATGCAATAGACCCCCAACAGCTTTCATACATAAAAGAAAAGCTCTAAGAAACAACTGTCATTTTCTCTCAATGTTTTCAGATACTCACAGGATACATCACAGCTCTTCACACATACCTGAACTGACGAGTAAATGATAGATAAATAAGGTCATGGGAGGATTTATTGTCACTAATATCACCTTGCAGTAAGAAATGTTCATTTCCTTTCCGTGAGTCAGTACCCACCAGACAGTTTCTGTTTGTCTAAAAGTGATAAGAAGGGCAGAATACAAGAAAATTAATTTTCACTGGTGACAAAAGGAATGAAGGAAGAAAGCCATGTAGAGGACAAACTTCAATGTAGAATACAAGCAGGAATGCTAAAATAGTGAATTTGTTACTGTGATTACTGCCATAATGAGGACATCATTCATGCAATATAGTCCAAAATGTTATTTAAGTATGATACACTGAGAACATATAAAGTAATACGAACATTTAAAGCAAGTGACAACCCAGGGACAGGTAGATGAGACAGTCAGAAATTACTAACAGGATCCATCTTTTCACTTACACATTTCTCCATTGTTCTCTTTTTACCACTCTGACTGTTTTTATTGTATTACACTTTGACTTGTAGGATTTTATTACTTAGATGCCTAAGCATTTCTTCTGCTTCTATATCATCTGTTTCAGGTAATGGTTATGCCAAGCTGCTATTTATTCTGCAGCACGGCTTGCTGCTGACTTCCTTAGAGAAGCAAGCTGCCAGCAGCTTGGCAATGAAGAGCTTTTGAAGTCTCAAGTCACCTTCAAAAACATCAATTTTGAATATTTTTCCACCAGCAATCATACCTTTTGGGAACAGGAGAATGAGGAAGACCCATAAGCAGGATACATCTAAATTACTTTCAGCACAGCATAGTGGAGTGGCAGCTTCTTGCAGCCTGCTGAGCAAGGCCACGTTATTTCCCTGAGTGACCCACGTGTGAGAGCCCTGCATACAAATGCATAGCTAATTTGGCAATTTACTTTGATGTCAGTTCAACTCAATACTGCTATTCCAAGTGAAAAGTTTAAATGGGTTTCCAGCTCTGTACTTCTCTCAAAGATCTAGAGGGTTCAGGATCAAAGGGTTCCTGGAACAAGAAGCCCTTTGAGATGGCCTTTACATTGCACTGGCATTACCAGGATCCTGGAGAATTGCTTCAGTCAGGTCTCAAGGAAGTTGCAGTAACTCTGGGAAAGGTTTTTTCTTGCAGGAATACTGTATTTCTTGCGCACACTAATTTAACATTGTGTATGCCATCAGTGCATCACGGAACTGTCAGAGTCAGAAGGAACCTCTAGATGTCACCTCGTCCAGCTCCTCTGCTAAAGCTGGATTGCCCAGAGCACATCACTCAGGACTGCATTGCCACCAGCCATGCAACAGCTTGCCTGTCTCTCTCAGCTGAGGACAAAACAAAACCTGCAACCCTACAAGTGCCCAAATCACTTGCAAACCCAATCTCAATATGATGCACCTTTCAAAATGTATCTGAATGAGGGAAGTGACTGGAAGAAGCCACTGTATCTACGCTACACCAGCTTCTATCTAAATGAGGACCTTATCTTGCCCTGAAAGGAGGAAGCAGACCTTTTCCCACTGCTTTTATAACATGTTTTTTTACCTTACAAGGCCTCTGTCTTTATTAGTGGGCTGTTCTTTTTATGTGTCTTTTGTTTCCTTTAAGAAAAAGCTAAAGTATGCCACCCAACTTTTTTAATCTCTTGGAACATTGTCCTTTTTGGTCCACACAGTCCATTTTTCCAAGAAGATCCTCTACACTTCATGACCCAATGAGTTGAATCAGAGAAGCTGAAGAGAATGAGTTGAAGAGAAACAGTGCAAATAAAGCAAATCATTACTTAAATCCCACAGCTTTGTAGAGATCTGCAGATTGCTCTTAACACCACTAGACACAAACTGTAACAACTAAAAGGAAACCCTAATCTTTTACTACAAATGCAAAATACAAGATTTGATCATTATGGACCTTAACTGGAATTCCAAAAGTGAAAGTACTCAAAAAGTTCAGATATTTGCATTTATATCCTTCTTAAGTAAGTTCCTATAATTTCCTGAGTTTTTAAGCTTTTCTGTTGGCTTTAGTAAAATTATTTAAGCGGAAAAGAGGCATTGCTTTCTGTGCAAATCTGCCCAATCAGACTTTGTAAAGTTACCTGATGGGAGGAGGTACAGTACTGGAAAGACTTTAGTTATATACAGGGGATTTTCTTTCATCATAGAACAATGTACACTGTAGTCAATTTTCCACATATACTAAAAAACTGCACTGACCTAGATATACTGGAAATAGATAAATTATCATTTCATGAGAAAATTCAGTCTCTCTTCTGAAATTAAAATCAGCTCTACCCCTCTCCTAACACTGCATTCATTAGGAGGGGTTTCTGTGGTAAATATCAACTACTATGTGCTACTGTGTGGAATCACAAATTTTACTACCTTACTTAATTTCAGAATGCATTGAATTTATTGGAAAATGTGAAGGATGATATTCTATTTATAGCAGTGCCATGATGATGACTTAGCATTATGTTAAGGTCAAGTAATTACAGTGAGTTAATACTGGCCTTATTAGAAGCATGTCTTGAGTTTAGTCTCCATTACTGGCTAAGCCGGGAGACTCCTCTCAGATGGAAAACAGCTGCTGTTCTTGGTCTGCCTATATGTCTTTAGTATCCTCCTCACCATCTCTGCTGCTCTCAGGAATTCTGCAGTGAACAAAATTGCAAAGATTTCTTTCCTTTCTCCTTGTATTTGCATAGGACGCCGTTAAATGCTCTTGTCAATGACATTTCTAAAAAAGAAAATGTGAAAAGCAAGAAAAAATATCTTACCCAAATGCCTGCTGTCAGAGGACAGTGGCAAGTTAAGATTTCTGTGTAAATATGGCGTATTTGAGAGACATTTCTGTCATCCTCTCCAAGCTGCTTATAGGAAAACCACAAGTACCAATGCAAAGCCATAGAGAGACTCTAGATATCTGGTAGCAAAGTAAATTAGAAAACAGCTAAAGACCCTAGTAACTTAAGAGGCAATAAAAAGTTTTTCAAGAACTGAGTCAGAGTATATCGTTACAGAATATTCATTTGGGGAGGACTAATGAAGTGACTAACTTGGCTAGGCAGAAGGGGCAAACCTGCCTCCTCTTCTGCCAGTGAAGGCAAAATGCTGAGGCATCAGGCTACTTGTCTGTGACCAGATACTATGGCTTCCTTATCTTCCGTGTTGTCCTCTCCAGTTGCCTGCTGGCTCAGAAGAGCAAATAAGCCACCATCAGTGTCAAAAAGATGAGGAAGGTGTGGAAAGTCTTGCTTGCTTGAATCACAGAGGTTTACATTTTTCTCCCTAACTAGCTTCAGGGAAGTTGTATTGCCTTAACGTCTGCTCTAAAGGCACTACACTTCTACGCTTCCTTCAGGCAGAGAGATGAATTATGTGACTTTTCACAACCTTCAGCAGCCCTCTCTTCTATATAGTTTTTTTTTTATATTGGTTTAATGCCTTAATAGTATTTTCTTGCCAGCAGCTTCATCTTATGAGCACTCAAAAATACATTTGCATTAGAGTTGTGGGTTTTTATTCTTAACTAGGTAGTGGGAAATTTTCAGACCTTCTCTGAAGTTAAATTTCTTTCTTTTAGCTCTCCAGAAGCATCAGATTTCTGGAGAATTTTAAAGGACTCAGAATGATGCTTCCAATGCCTCCAACAGCTTTAACTTTTCCTATTAATGCTTCTTAGTTTTCATACAAGCACTTTTTCAATTGCATTAAGACTGAATAGAAATTATTCAACTTTAGGTCATTTTGAGCATGTTTGGTAAGGAAGTTGGCTCAGCATTCCCAGACAGCTAGTGGATTCCTGATTATAAGCAACAATATATATTGAAAAGAGTTCTTAAGCCTACACAGTTTTTCTTATTTTGGCCTTTCATTTCTTATTTGTTGATATTACAGGAAAAAAAATATTAAATGTTTATAGATGCTTCCAGATTTAATGTAAAATATTGAACTGTTCTATATATTATACAGCATCATATTTTCCTTAAAAAAAGGCATGAAGAATTCTTCAAAAACTTCCTGAAACAAGTTCACCAGGAACAGATTTAATTCACTACCAGATCAGACTCAAATATGGTTACATAGAATTGAAAGATCCCTAGAAAAACATTTACTGGTGGAATATTCCGCTCACATTTTGCATGGTTCTCTCATGTTCATCCAGCCTTTCACCACACAAGCACATGAAATCAGAAGATTTTTTTAAGCCTTCAGCTCTGCTTACAAACCTTTCCACACTCGAAAGGTGAGGAGGACTGTACTAAATATCATTTTAATGAAAAGTAATTGAATGTAGTTACTGGTGAAACAAACTGGAGAAAGACATTTTTCTGTACCTGGATCCCTTTTTACCCCCACGTCCTTACTATTTCTGCTGTCTTTGCCTGGCTTTCTGTTCTGAGGGGGGCCACAGCCTGGAGTAGGTTTGCAGCGGTGAAGCTGTCACCAGGAGTGCTCATTCCTGGGACTGATGTGCTCAGCACTGGGTGCAGCAGCACAGCTCAGTCATCTGGGCTGGAAGAGTTAACCAAAAGAGTTACTGTCAGAGCTGTTGACTCTCTTTAGCTGTCCTGCTCCCCTTGGTCCATAAGGTAACTACATTAAATCAAGATGGGTCGATTACCACTTTGCTCCTGGACAGCTCTTGAATAACCCCTTTAAGAAAAAAAACCTTAATTTTAAAAATATTCTTATGTTTAGAAACCCAAAGTGGTAAACTTCATCACGTTACACGGTAAGACTCTTGGCAAGTACTCCCAGATGCATTTCCCCTTGCTTATAGTTAAGGGTCTGTGGTGTCTTCAGAAATGGGGCAGGTGTCCAACATACCTGCAGCATTTATTCTTTGAGTGTAAGGTGATGAGCTTGGCAAGGGCTTTAATTGATAATTATGGGGATATTTCTGCTAAGCCATTAAAGTTCCTTCTTGAAAGCACAGTTCAGTTCTTATAACCCTGTCTCTTGATATCCCTTTTTGCTGTTACAATCATTAGTTATAGCTAATGCCAAATTGCATCTGAGCTTACAGTTTCTCGGGATTCACAGAGTTTCTTCAAACAGAACTGCGCTAAAATCCAATTCACTAAGCTTAGGGTTTTGTAATCAGCAGCCAAAACCCATACAGACTGGATCTATCAAATATACATTTATTTTTCCAACCATGAAAAGAGGTAGATATGCACAGATAAACTGCTTTGTATGAATGACTCCAATCTAAGTCCAGAATTATAAACTCTCAATGATAAGATGATGCATATCTTCTGTAAAGCAGGAGACTAGAAATAGGAATGACTTTAGACACATTTAATAGGTGCCACACGCTATGTTAAATTCAGCATTATTACACTAGATATGTCATCAGAATGTTATCTACATAAATACAGGCTCTGAAAAAAAAAAAAAAACCAAAGAAATAGATTTCACCTTTTATGAATGCAGCTTCACTGAAAAAAAGATGAAATCAAAACTAGAGTCAAAAGGAGCTCTCAGTTATTTACTCTGTAATTTTTGTTGCTTTGCAGAAGTTTTAAGCAGAAGTAATTTTGGAGTTTAACTTTCCATTAGCCTACTAATCAATTAGTAGAATGATCTCAAATTTCTTCCCTATGCCACTTTATTTTAGGTACATTTAAATAATTAATATAACCAAACAATATACTTTTTTTGTGGTAAACAATTACATTGCACAAAGAAAGTGCATCTGATAGCTAATTAACCATTATGCCTACTTCATGACATAACAGAGACCAAATGTATATGATAATAAGGCTTCCAGAGTATTTGATAATGCCAGAAACAGTGTGTAAGCTACTGCAACCTATTGCTTAAGCCCATCCAAATTCTACATTTAGGACTGATCAAAAAATCTAATAAAAGCAAGGAAAAAATTTCCATGGGCTGTAACAACTCTGTATCATACCTCTATTGATGTCAATTTGCAGGATGCTCAACTTAGCAGAAAATCCAAAATCTGAAATACAAACAGAAGATTTTTCTTCTGGAACACATTCACTTCGGTTCATATTCTCCACAGCACACCTAAAATTCCTATTTTTTTTCCCCACTGTCAGGTTATTGTCTACTATATAAAACTGATATCTCATTATGAGCTGCTGTGGAAAACATTCCCCAGAGATGCCCACATCTACAGCAGAGAAGCGAAAGGACTGACCACACTTCTTTTCAGTTTCACACACAATTTTTCCACTGTAATAAAAATTTGTCAGTTATAATCATGTCACTAATTTATAGCCCAGTACTTGAAAACTATGAGAGCTGAATGATCAAATCATTATTAGAAATTCATAAGCTTGCCTACCACAGATAATCAATTCAAGGACTTCTGCAGTGTCTTCTCTGACTATTTCCATGTACTTCTAAATGGTAATGACTTATTCCTTAATGAGGTCATGCAGCTAAGCAGGACCAGGAACACTTGTTACACTCTCATTCCCTGGTCTGGCACAAAGGTCCACCGTAGATCTTTCCCGTGTATTCATCCCATGCTTGGAGATACCACCTCTAGCCCATCACCTCCTCCAAGCCTATCTTCAGCCCCAGCCCCATGGGTGAGCCCAGCTCCCAGCCAGGCTCCCTGAGCTGAGCAGGGTTCTGCTGGAGCCCCACCTCAGGAGCCCTCATTCCCCTCAGCCACCTCTAGCATGATGCCGCAGGTGTCCTGGCCTGTTACATACCTAATTTCTTTGTCTGGATTTTGAGAGTTGCCTTTGCTTTTTGTTCTAAAACTTTAATGTGTATCACAGTTTATGGATATCCAAATCTTTCATTCTTGAGTAACGATTTAAAGCAGGGTTTTAGTACCACAGGATATAAAACAGTGATCCTTTGGATCAATTTAAAGAGAAGTTAGAGCTATGAATAAACATAAAATAAATAATTGCACATCCCAATCTATCTTCTTTCTTTTCAGGCCATCTGTCCCATTTCTTCTGTTTTTAATTAGTACACAAGCATTTGGTTCCTATTTTTGGAAAGTCCGAGTTGGACTAGAGCTGACAGTTATTATTGCACCAGGACAGAAGGATGTGAAACTGGCAGTAGAAGTTAGCATCCAACTGTATACTTGCAATCAGAGCACCCTGATGCTAAGTAAGGCATTTGTGGTTTAGTACTACAAAAAAAAGCTGAAGGCATGCTAAACATCCACCATAGGAATTATCTGCATACATCCATACAAACAAAAGTTTCAGTACATAGGCCAACTAAAAGGTTGTTCTTTCTTCCAGGCAGAGAAAGACAGTCAGAGATTTATGGATGGCAGTTCACATAGCTTACACAGGGCTTTTTTCAATTTCAACCTTCAAGTAATGTACATGATATTGCTGTCTTTATTCAAAAGTACATGTGCTCAGTAACCCAGCAAGGTCATGCTTCCTACAGGTAATTTGGCAGTTAGTGAAACATTTGTTATTACTCAGTCATTTCTAGCCTCAGGGTTTTACTTACAGGACAGACAGAATTTTGCTCAGTACTTCTCTATCGATAGAGCTTTTTATCTAAAAAAAAGAGGATAGAATTCATATTTTGATGTTCACACATCATTTTTTTCTCCCCATGGCTGCAAGTTAAGGGAAGTCCTAGTGATATCTGACAGACCATTAACTATAAAAAGTCACTACCAGGGTTCCATTTCAAGCCACGACTGAAGAGATCAAGTGGATAAAGTAATCCCCCAGCTGAAACACTTGAGTACAAATGACTAGAAGCAGGGTATTCCGCTGCCCAAACATCTGATGACTGTAACTTCCACCTGTGCCTTGCTGAATTCTGGCAGCAGGCAGGATCGCTTAGTCTATTATTGTTCAGCCAGCAGGACGACTTTGTTACGGCAGGAGATGCGGGACAGCTTTCTCAAATGAAGGCAGCTATCAGAACAAATTGGGAACTGAAGAAACAGGACTGCACTTGAATGAGCTTATGACCTGCTCATCTATAGGCAGACAAGGCATCAAATGGGAATTGGAGTAATTTGTGCTGTAGGGTATTTAGATTTTGATTCAGCATATTTCACTGTTTCTTCAATCAATTGTGGGTTGTTACCTTGGTGTACTGGTAAAATTAAGCCCTTTCTGTTTAATAAACAGGAAAGGTGTTTCTACTGTAACATGACAATGGTAGAGATGAATTCAACATCAGACCTTAAGTGAAGTATATTCCAGCTAAAGCATAATATATGGTATGATATTCATACTTAGCTGGTATGTTGTGAATCAGCAGCTGTAAGTCCTTCTTTTGAAAATATTAGCTTGTGCTTTGTTACTTCAAGCAATATATGCTTTTAGATGTACTTTAATAGTCGAAGATTTTACATACCACTTCAGCATAAGCAAGCCAGAATTTCATTATTTAACTATGTCCTTTAATTATGGGATTAATCTTCAAAGCATTATGGAGTACATTTGCAAAGTCACAGAGAGAATAAAAGGATTATAGAGGATAAAAACTATACAGAGCATAATAGGTACCAATAGTATAAGTGAGTGGCGATAATGAAAAGATGCACATATGCTAAGGCTATATTTATACACCAAGATGACACAGCATATGAATGAAGGAGCCGTGAAAATTTAATGTGGACTTTATCACTCTTTTGCATACTTAACCATTTCCATCTGAGAGGGAAATGAGAAAGAAATTATTTCAAAGATCTACAGACCTTTGTTTATATTTTCAGTATAAATAAAAGCAATGCATTGAACCTAGCTGTCCCTATTACAAATCCCAAGGAGAGAGCAGCATGTTGCACCAGTAGTGAGGAGTTAGAATGGACCAGACTGGAACTGCTCTGACCTTAGGCAAAGCACACTACAATCGCACTGCAGATAACCTCAACCTTGTTTTAACCTGGTTAGTCCGGTACAGAGAAAGCTTTAAAAGAGTGACTGGTTATACCCAGTTAGTCCTGATGCCACGAAGACACAGCCCAGACTAGGGCTCATGCCGTCACAACAGCATTGTATCCGCAGAAAAGCTGAGTACTTAAATAGGCAAAGCTATATATATATATACTGTGTTCTTTTCAATAAGCAATTATACGATTGCTTATTGATACAAGCTGACCGTCACATTCACCAGTTGAAGCAGGACTAAGTAGGGAAAACTGGGGGGAATATTTTCCACATTTCTGGGCTTGTAGAGGGGTAGTACAATAACTTTGATTCCCACACTTTCTGAGATACAGTTGGCAGATCAGAAGGCAGGGCACCTTGAACCCCTGACTCCTCCAGTGGAAGAAAGGTCATATTACAAACTAATCTCAAAAATAGGTCAAAATGGTTTTCTGTACAAAAAATGTGAGAATATTTGTCACAATATGTATTGCCATTTTGCATTTAGCAAATTACAGTTAAAATTAACTGGATTTGTAGTGGACTGACAAAGAAAAGAAGTCACTCTTGGACTCCCTGGATTTCATGTCATGATAGAAATGATCTACCACTAAAGGAAACAAGACAGTTATCTCTCACAGGCTCTTCCTTAAGATCTGTGACTTAAACAACCGTGATACAAATATCAACCGTGAAACAAATATCAGTGTTAATCATAGACTAAGTGGCAATTTCGTAAGTTCTGAGCACAGTTCAAGTAATACCAACCCAAAAAGAGCATTACACAGCCATAAAAGTAACATGAAAAACTTTTATAATTTAGTTTTTATCTATATACGTTACTTCCAATATTAAAAAACAAAATTTGTAACTCAAACTCAGATGCATCTAAATCACATGAGATTAAAGTGGTTGTAGTTCAAATTGGTATAATGCAGTTATCACACATTGTTACTTGTGTCATAAAAATAGACTTTAAATTAAATTTGGGGTTGGTAGGGAAAGATATGGTACTGCTGCCAAATTTTAGCCACCATTCTAGCCACATAGATAACAAAGTCATCTACTACTTAGTGCGTGACATTCAATAAAAGCAATACATCAAACTAGAAAACTGATGTACTCATAAAACCGAAGGGAAGCATACCTGAATATCTTTGCATCCAAAATTACACAAACACATGTACTAACAAACTCTATCAAAGGACTGCAGATGATTTTATTCTGGAAAAATATGCTTGCTCTGATCTGTTCTCTTAATCATCCTTGATTTTTCACCGAGAACACTCTGTATAGTTTCAAAAGACAACTAAGGAATACAAATATTCTGATAAAAACATGGAATTATACATTTAAATAATGTACAGCATAGCATTCATCCAAAAACTACTTCATTTTCTTGCTGCTACAGACCATTATCTAAAATTCTATTTCTCTCTTCATTTTGTTCAGCACAGTAAATGCATGTACAAACATACATTCATGTGACATGGATGGTAAAACATAGGGTGGCTGTAAAAATAAGAGAGTTCTGCTATCACTCAGAAGGCATCTCTCATCTTCTGACCTAGAATCAGCTCAGTCAGAACTGTAGAACTGCTCTGGAGGGAGACCTTCAGAGCCTGGCAGTGGTCTTGTGAATTCTGCTATCTAATATACTATTATTCTTTAAAACTTGTCTTTATGGTGCTTCTGTATTTCATAACTGGCATGCAGAGATGATGGTGAGCAAAAGAGATACTAAGAAAAAGCAGGAAACTGGCATTAACTGTAAAGCACATGATACATATTCCTTCATATCTAAATCCCTCACTATCTTGACATAAAAATAAATCGTCTTGTATTTTTGAGCCAAGGATATTTAAAGTACTAACTCCATTTTATTGTGAAAAGAGAGGAAGAAAAATAAATCCTTAAGGAAAATGTAAGTTATTATATTGATACTCTTCTGTTTACCAGTAGTATCTAAAGTTCATATCAAAACATGCTGGGATATAAACTGGATAAACGGTGAAATAAATAAGGAAAATTTATAATTTCTACATATCAAGTAACACAAACATCAGTTCCCGACAGGAAAGCTACTCAAACAAATTTTTTGAGTGTTTTTCTTTGACTTGCCTTTATTTTCCAGTTTCTTCAGAGATACTCTCTTGGGGTCCATGTTTTTCTGTAATTTTCCTTCCTCTGTAACTATTCCCCCTTCCCAATGGCTGGTGCAGGCTGCCATGCTCTTTTGGTACAGCTTTTATGTGCTCTTCTTCAGTCCAGCCTTTAACATTAAATACAAGAATTACCTATCTGTCACTTTTTCCCCTTTAAATAAATGTATCTCACAGTTTCCATTCGAGGAGCAAAAGTATAGATAAGGATGCATTCTAAATTAACATGAATTTCCAATGTGCCAGTTTGTTAGGGGGTTGTGTTTTTTTCCCCAAAAGCATCTAATTGCCCTTTGAATTTGAATACACATTTAAATAACGTACAAAGTAACAACTCCTTTCTCAGATGAAAGTTTTAACAACAAACTCGTCAACCACACATGGCAACACTCTCAGATTCACCACACTCTTTCTATGCTTCCACAATCCAAGATGGTAACGGTTTGAAACAGCTTCTAAAGGCTGATGGTTTGAAATTGCTTTGAAAGGCTGTACGCCTGCCAAGGTGCTGGAAGGACAGATTAACATAGGTGTGATCAAAACAGATCAATGCCATCAAAATGCTTCGCAGACATTCACTCCTAAAGCCTGAGCCTACAGCGGTGGTGCTGAGGATATCAGAAGATGAGGAGGATAAGGAAAGTACCGCTGATCTGTTGGGCTGAAGCATCCCCCTGAACGTGACCAGGTGGTTATTAAGCTCTTCAGAGTGTTTATTCAGCCCATAAGATAAGGGTGAATTACCGCATTTAAGCCTCGCAAAGCACTGCTTTGATTTTCTCCTGCTTCCTGCTGCTGCTATCAGGCAGGACCAGGGGAAAACCGGCTGGGAGAGAAGATGAAAATAAACGTACTGTTCACCGGGGGAGAATAAGCTGTACCGAAACCAAATGTTCAGATTTCTCTGGAACATTTGGAAGACGGGGGAAACGCTGGCAGTTCGCAGTTCTCCGGCAGCGGGCTCGGGAAGGCTGCCCGTGTGTTCCGGCCGGGAGGGGGAGCGGCAGGCCCAGGAGCGGGCAGGGGCTCCCCGCTGCCCCCGCTCTCAGGCAGCGGCGCTGCCCCGCCGCCGGCTCCACCCTCACCTCCAGCCACCCCACCCGAAAGCAATCGTTTCGTGGGACAGGAAACCTCCGCCTTATTCGGTTTTGCAGGATATAAGGGCTGGGGGGGAGGCTGAACAGCAGGGCGGTATTTCGGTGCGAAGGTTTCCCGGGCAGCTGATTTAACCCCGGTCTGGCAAAGCTGGCTGGCTGCGGTGTGAGTAGCAGAAGCCATCAGCATTTCACACCGGTCTAGGCCAGTAGCAACTGGTCTTTACTGGCTTTCTTGTCCCTGTGCAATCTGTTTCCCTGTGATGAATGGTATAGTCACATCATATAGACTATCACCCCATGACATCTCAGATGCTGCCAGCTTAGAATCATAGAATGGTCAGAGTTGGAAGGGTCCTTAAAGATCATCCGCTTAAAGATCATCCCACTGGACCGGGTTGCTCAAATCCCCATCCAGCCTGGCCTTGAACACTCCCAGGGATGGGGCATCCACAACTTCTCTGGGCAACCTGTTCCAGCGCCTCACCACCCTCACAGGAAAGAATTTCTTTCTAATATCTAATCTAAATCTCCTCTCTTCTAGTTTAAAACCATTACCCCTTGTTCTATCACTAAAAAGAGTCCCTCTCCAGCTCCCAGCTCCAGCTTCTGCAATGGAATCAGGAGGAATTGGGATTCCTCCTTCAGTTTACTAATACTTTGATTTCTAATCTCCAGATCATGCAGCACTTTCCAACCTCACCAATATAGACTACAATCATGAAACACCCCCGCTGCTGTCATGCCTACACTGATGTTTCCTCAATTGCAGTTATGCTGTTCCTGCAAAAAGCTCCCCATATTCCAGATCTTTCTGCATCAGAATGAAAGCACATTGCCGGGGTCAGGGCAAAGCTTTTCTTCACTTGTATCTCTGCTCTGTGGCCAGAGAACATATCACTCTCCAGCATCACCATGTTTTGATGAAATGTACTGCCAGTACACTTCAATTAGATTTTCACCCAGTTTATTATGATCTCTCTAGAGGACTGTCTAGAGGACTGGTACCTGAATTGCTGATCTGAACACAGCACACATTCAGTTACACCATTTCTTTTAAAAATATCCAAATTTCACTAGGTTCCACACAAGCGTATTGCTCCTGTGTAATGTAATTTATCAACCTCAGCAAGGCAGAGTCATGAAACTGTAACTAAAGATTTTCCTTATGGCAACAAAGTACTAGAACAACTCATGTCTCATACCCTTTCCTTCTCTTATGGTGTCTTTATGTCGTATCTGCTTGATAATTAATGAGAAGATGTGCATTAAAGTGTCTTTCCTCTCTAAGCATTACTTCTCTATGAATTCTAATCATTATGTAGCACAGAGCTCCAAACTTCCTCATGTACAGTTGAACAAGGTTAAATTATTACATTGAAGTCTTAATCCCTTTTCCACATAAGTGCAGACAGATATTTTTAACCTATTTAAATGTGCCTTTGTTGTCTGAGTCCATGGAAAACTGATTGTACTTTCTGCTTTGTTTTGGGCAATTCCAAGAAATGAATATGCACTAAGCTGTTTCTCTAGATACTGCAGACTTCTGTTAACAGTTATGGTTACTATCAAATACAAAATAGGTTCCCTAGTGATGCAATGACAGCCCATGGTGTTTGCCACTGTCTGCTTTTACCTTGATATCCAAAGATAGACAAAGCTCTGTCATGATCTCAGGTTGCAAGCAACTCTCTTAACTCCTCTATGCCACCTATCCCCACTGGTATGAATCCCCTCTTCAATACGGGATCAATCCCAATCCTGTATCTGATTATTAGCCAGGAGTTTGTGCAAGGAAATCTGGCTGCCCTTCCCTTACATAACTGCACTGAATAAAGTAATGACAATGCCATGTGGCACCTGGCATTGCCCTCTACCCATGCAGCGCTATGCTATGAGTTATATATATTTTCAATAATTTATGTTGAACAAAAATAAATGAGAGAAAATGCAAATTGCTTACATGATAGCCACACAGGCAGTCTACTTAATGTTCTTCTCTGATCAAGCACAGAAAAGAATTTTCATTTACACCCTCTTGTATTTCCTTAAAAGCAGAAATTTATTTCTTGGAACACTACAAATAATTCCCAAATTAATTCCTTTTCCATCAAAGTATTAGTATTTTACTCCGACTATACCCAGCTCAAAATTTAAACACCCAAGTCAGATATTGTTTCTGTTCCCTAATGAAGTGTAAAATATTTTAAATAGAAGAATAATGAAATAACATCCTTAAGTGCTTTCTGTAAATCTTCTGGGATTCAAAGTCTTTATCACATATATATAATGGTTATTCAAAAACTCTCATGTAGTAAATGCTCCAGAGAAGTCACACTAAACTGAAGTATCACTTTTGCCATATTTGCAAAAATTTTCCTACCTTTGCATGTTTTACTCAAGCAATATTGCTCCTGAAAATGCAGTTCATTTTGGAAGTTGACTGGAGTCAGGAAGCTGAAAGAGAACTGAGCATACAAAGTTCTCAGTGCATAGCTTTGGTCTTCTGAGTAATAGCAATACATGTCAAGAAATCAACTCTTTTTCTTCTCCATTGCTAGAAACCCATCCTATTAAAATAAATAGATAAGAAGTTATTCCTATTTAATTTTGCTGGCAAGCATGCTTGTATACTCTCTTCTCTAAGTCAGTACAGTTCTTTAACTGCAGACAGACTGAGAAGGCTTTACCAGACTGAGCTGCTCATTAGGTCCGTAAACACCTCAACACCTTACCTGCCGAGGCAGGAAAAATGACAGACTACCAGGAAAAACTGTGGAACATGGTCCCCGGATGCGCATAACTTTTGCCATTGTCCACGGTCACTAGAAAAAGACCGGATTTGTGTCTTTCTAAGCAATTAATCATGCTTCATGATTTTATTTACATTCTAAATTGATGTCAAATGTACCTTGTTTATTTTTATGTAGCTTCATGCATTTCCATTGCTACATGCATTTTCTCCCACTCTTTTTACCATCATCTTGGTTCATGGAGTGTTGTTTTCAGGAGAAAAATGTACAAATGAGGAAAGAGCAAAAATATATCCTAGTATCTACAAGAGTGTAAAAAAAATTGGAATCTCATATATAGCTCATACTTTGCCAGGTACTTCTTTTTCTCTCATTTCTATTACAGGCTCTTTCCCCACCCCCACCCCTAGAACATTCCAAAAATTACATTTTGGAACAGAAACAGACCAGGTTTGAATGAGAGGGTTTTTTTAAGTAAGAAAAATCAATTTGGCTGCATTCCAGTTACATAAAACTAAAATAAAATCTTTACTGACCTAAAGAAATGGTTTTGTGTATGCTTTTGCTTCCATGGGCATCATAAAAATTTCTTTATTCATTCAATTTAGCATGCAAAGAACATTCACAACATTCAAAGGGCAAATGTTGTGACACAACTTGAAAATTTTGTGTTTTCAAGTAAGAATATATTCCAAATCTAGGAAAAATCTGTATCCTCTCAATAATTTAAAAAACTCCAACCATGTCATGCTTTCACTTTTTGATCCCTCTCCACAGTCTCATTTTTTGGGGAAACACATGGGGACGGGGAAGAATTATGATTATTTTTTCTCAGACATCTTTTAAAGGATAGTTTCTAGTATTGAGTGGGTTTTATCCATTTTGTTTGGAATAGGAAGAGGTCCAAATTGGTTTTTGCTTTCATGAGGATTGATGTGCATAAATATTCATGAGTCAACACCTGGGGTTGGCTATTTTCTAGAAGCTGTATAACTGTTATTGCAGTTGTATCTGTGAACTGTAACATCTCATTTGAATTCATGAGACCTGTTATAAATTTTAAATATATATGAAGTGATATTAAAGTCTAATGAAGAACAAGAATCCCATCTGCTACCTGCAGTCTAGTAACACCTGCATAACAAAACAGAGGGAAACAGTAATGTAAGCAATGAAGACAGAAACTTGTTTGTTTATTAAAACTTCAAATTTGTTCTGATCGTTCCTTCTAATCCCTGTTGACAAAAATCATGTTCCAAAGTGGCTTCTTTCCAGATCTCTGCAGAGATCTTTGTGTTTAAACCCACTAAAAATATAGCAGAACATCTAACTTCTGTAGTTTTCTTGAAGAATTTTTCTTGAACAAGAAAACTACTTAAATTCCCTAACAGCAGCCTATTTTATATGCAACTTTGCTCACACATGAGACTCTTTTGAAGATGCCTGCTCTTTTATTTCTACATAAGACAAATTTAATGTAGGGTTTTCAACTGACTTTTGTGTCATGAGAATTGCAGGGACAAAAATGGTATTACCTGAACATTTATACTACCTGTAAAGATGCAAGATGTTCTTCATGACACCAAACAACATATTTCTTCCTCACTTGTCACTGTATTTTTAAATATATATGAATATATGTAACAGAAAAAAAAACACTGAGGGCCAAGATTTTAAAAACCTTAGAAGTAAAACTAGTTTTTAGGAACACCTTGATGCAAACTTCAGTAGCATTCACATAAAATCAATTCACATTCACAGACAAGTGTTCATTAATGCCCAATGGATATAAATTAGAAGTAGAGACAGCCTAGTAAGAGCACTTACAGGGTAAAAGCCATCTCAGAAAGCACCGATGGAACAATGATACAGGGCCCTATTGCTTTTACCTAACATGCTCAACTGTGCCTTAGAAAAGGCAGATTTAGACTTAAAGGAGATCCTATATGCTAAGTGCTTAAATCACTTCTGAAGAGAAGCCACACTGCCTTGGATTACTTAAAACTGAGAGACAGAATCATGGGTTGGCTTTATGGATTTGTGTTTGGGGCTTTGGTGTCATGTTAGGGTTTTGTTTTTTTTTGTTGGTTGGTTTTGGGTGGTTTTTTTTGTTTGTTTTTTTCTTCCTTTTTTTTAATGCTATCAGCATCCAAATTGCACTCTGGATATTGTCCAATCACATCATGACGAAGCATGATGCAAGACTTCAAAACTAATTACATCTTTGATTTTTCACTAATCCCTAAGCAGGCTTCTAAAGGAAACTAAGAACAACCAAAAAACCAAAACCAATCAAAACATAGGTGGGTTTTTTCTTTCACAACTTACAAGAAAATGTGAATGATATTTTTTTAGGTCCTCCAGACATCTAGGGAAAAAGCTTGTGACGTGGTCTCTTAATGGCATTTAAACTATCAGAAAGTAGACAGATGGAAAGCCACTGGCAAAAGATTATTTTGGAATGATGACACAACGATTTCAGGAGTAAGGAGAGTAAGCTCTGACCTCGGTGCATGAAATCTCACTGTGCTAAATATTTTACATTATAATGTCAATGGTCCAGCCAAAAGAGAACAAACCAAACAGAGCATTTTCTTTGTGTATACCTAATCCCAAATCTGTCTGAAATCTGCTACCTGTTCACTGGGTGATAACGAGCTCATTAATGGGTTACCACTTGATCTGTGCAGATTTACCACCATGTTCCCTGTCAAATGGCATGTCAAAGTTGAATGTCAAAAAATTCTCAGATGCATGTTCCTGTTCCCTGTTATATTTCCATGTCAAAGGGCTGGTCTGTCGCTGGAACAGATTGCCCAGGGAGGTGGTTGAGGTCCCTTCCCTGGAGATATTCAAGGTGAGGCTCAATGAGGCCCTGGGCAACCTGGTCTAGTTGGGGGTGTCCCTGCGACTGCGGGGAGGTCGGACTAGATGGCCTTTGGAGGTCCCTTCCAGCCTGGATGATTCTATGATTCTACAATTCTAAAACACAGGGCTGAAGACTGGCCCTTGGCTATCACAGTTTTCATAGGTAAGGTCAAGCATTTTCCATGCTTCTCAAACCAAAGGAAAAAGCAGCAATTAGTGAGGAAGGACTTGAAATATTTCATCTGTCTTTCTTTCTCTGAAGAAGGGTGGAAGGAAACAAGAGCAGAAAGCTGTAATAAGATTACAAAGAAGTATGGAAAAAATGGGGTAACACAGAAGTTGTGTAGACAGACACAGATGACATCCACTGTGTAGACTTCAGGAAGATAAAGACATTTTTTTGTAGTTCAGATTAAAATCAGAATATCCTAACAAACTAAAAATCTTCAATTTTCCCTGGATACATCAAGTTCCTTTAGTAAAGACATTTATAAACTTTCAATATTGGCCCCTTGTGACTGCCTCCATCACACATAATAACTAAAGAATTTCTGTCTCCATATCACTGAAAAATATGCAATCAGCTAGAGCATTTCCCTTGGCAGATGCATTTAAATGGGCCAGTGGTGCCACACAGTGACTTCTGCAACTCTCTTTCACTGTGCAGCTGCAGCACAGGAAGAATACACCTCTCCAGAGGTAGGAAAAGGCAACAGAAGCAAAGCTGACTTGTTACAATCACTGCCTCTCATACAGAAGAAAAAATTCTGCTCTGTTAATAGAGATCTGGGTGCTTTACAAATGGCACAACAGATGTAGTGCACTGATGAAGGTGATATAGACAGTGGTGTTGCAAAAATTCTTCAGGCAGAAACATTGTCATGTACTAAACATCTCACGTTGCCGTGGCAATGATTTTAGGAAGGTTTGGCTGGGCCCTAAGCTAAACTCCTGCTCTTTTGGTAGTATTCCTCAGGGTTTTCATCTCCAGATGGAGAAACAATAGAGCTGAGTTCATCATGTCATCTTCAGGAAATACAGTGCCAAGCACTGGGTATGAGCCTAGTACATGAGGTGGAAATGGAAACCACAGCCTTCTGCTGCAGAGATCCAAGCCAATACTTAACTCATCTCAAGACCTTCACATAAATCCTTATCTATTAGAAAATAGATAAATTGATAAAAGCATGTGCTGCCAGAATCAGGGGATTCAGGTGGTACTAAAGAGAACAACCACAGAAGTAGGGTCCAGGTAGAGTTTTCTAATGCACATTATGTTCTTTATACATTCCTGGAAGCATACAAGACCATAGCAAATCTTAATTAAAGCTGAATACAAAAAGCAATACAGTATTAAAAATAAAAATCAATATATCCAAAAGATAAATCAAGACCTTACCTTGGTAAACAGGTTGACAAAAGGAAGACTGGTTGAGAATTTATTCAGATCTCATCTGTGCTAGATATACCATTTAGCTGCATTATCTGATGCTACCTCATCTTCTGACTCAAGGTCTGCCTCATTTGGCAGGTCCTGTCCTTTAATCTCCAAACACAATGGCAAAGTGATTGTCAGTGACTTTATGCTTTTCAGCGCCCAGGACAATGGGACTGCTCAGCTACCTCAAAGAGCTAATACATACTTCACAATGAGAAAGGAACTTCCAAAACCACCAAGAAAAGTTGTCATGTTTGGTTGGCCATTTTTGATTCTTCTAGAGCATCTCTAGCAGCATACAGAATTTTCAAGACCACATTTTTAAAGTGCCTGAGATTTTCTTCAGATGAAAAAGCATAGCGTATTGAGACAAAAAATTCTCAGATACATTTCATCCAGTTAAAATATTCAAGATTCCTTCTGAACTGTATTAGTCTGCTGTGATTCAAAATGTTAAATGCTTCATCAAATAGTACCAGATAGAAGGATTTCAGTAGCAATCTGTGACTATGAAAGTGAAGTAATTGCACAGTGGGCTTCTACAGCAGCACATAATCTCCTTAACTCTTAAAGAGGAACCTCAGTTTGACACTTGCTTGGCTTCCTGCTGGCAGCCTATGTGTCTGGGATGCTTTATGCCTTTCAGATTGATTAGGAACTATACTATAGCTCACCATAATTAAAGTGCAACCTTCTCACTGCAAGAAGCCTCAAAAAGAAAAGAGGACATTTACAGAAAAAGAAATTAACTTGGACAGTCCTCTCCACTTTTTCTTTGTTCAGTGTTTGATATTTGTATGTATATGAAAACATATAGAGCCCTTGAATCCAGTTTCTTCTACTGCCTAAGCCAGGCATGAAGTTGTAACTTTTGATTTGCAACATTGCCCTCTTCCTCTGGAATCAATTGCCATTTTACAAAATCAGTGGCTTAGAATTGTTCTGTACAACAAATCAAGAGGAAACAGGACCCAATCCTGTGTGACAGTAGATGTCAAGGGTAAAAGCTCTTGGAGTAACAACTATGTAAAGTGCTAAGCTTTATGGTAATAAAATTCCAAGAACCAGAAGATCAATATGGACAAAAATAATTTTGTGCAAGGAAAAAAATTCTTTCCAAACAAAAATATGGCCATTCTCCCAAGAATTATTGTATACATATAAAGGAAATACATGTACATATACATACACACACTTACAAACAACCCTATAAACTGTATCCCAAATCATATTGCAGAATTATTTTCAATTTAATTTTAGAATGAAATACTAATTAAACTCTGGCTTGGGGAGAGGAGTATGAGAAACTGCTACAGGCTTTTAAATCATGTGGAGCTGCATCTTAAAGTGAGAAATTCCTTCCAGTCTGTGCTTAAGAAATAGCCCTGGCACTTCTAAGACCATGTGGTATGCCAAGTTAAAAAAAAAAACAACAAACACACTACATTAATATTTAATTTATATTTGGTATATACTGAAGTTTCACAATACGATTGTATTTATGTAGGAAGGCATCTCTTGACTAACAGACAAATCTAAGGTTTGCACACCTTTATCATCACTCTCTAGGAAATCAGAGGGACAAAAATCAACAACTGATGTCTAAAAAGTCCAAAAAGACTGGTCTTATAAAAGGTGCTGTAATGATCTGTCTCAATTCGGGAAACTGAGTGCTCGGTCTTCTGAGACCAGAGCTGTAAACCACCACCAACCAGGTCCGCATCCTATGGCTCATAGGCAAACTCTCTCCTAACATCAGTCTGTGTTTCTACGCTAAGTAATTCTGAGTGCACTTACTATTACATTACCTTGCATTGATGGTAAACAGAGGAAACACCTGCTTCCTGTGATGGCTGGATGATACTACTTAAAGAATGCTTTACGCCAAAAATAGATAAAACACTGAAATAAAATCCTTTCTGCTATCAAACATTTTGGCAGAGTAATATAGAAGACACAGCCAGTGTGGAACAAGAACTGAGGCTGCAACAAAGTGAGGAAGCCTTCTTTAGGGAGATTTCCTGTTAAGAAAAAGTTTTGCGCGTGCTGAGACAGCTAATGACAAATTACTAACATTTGATTTAATAACAAACATATACCCATTCTCACTGAAATACTTTCCCTTTGGCATATTTTTTTCCTGCAAGCTCAAGAGATGCCAGACAAACATCTGTGCACATCTTAACAATACATATAGTATAGTTAATGTAAAGATGACTGGGACATAAAATATGCAGTTAATATCTCAGATGGTGGGAAGCTTTCAGGACAGGAAGATTAGTATCTGACAGCATGAAGACTTACGATGACAAGACAATGCAATAAAATACTCTCTTAGAATAGCAACGAACCTCTTGCGAAGGTGATGACATGAATTATAAAATTAAAAAAGATAGATGAAACTGCTGCAAAAGGAAGGATTAAATGCTTCTGAAACCCTGCTTATACTGCAACATGATTTCTTCAGTAGCTTTGTGTAAACAGCAAAATTATCTCAGCGGTTTAAAATAAGTAACTGTAGTGGCATGGACAACAATGAGAAAGGGACAATTAACCTGCTGACAACACAACAATAAATTTAAAAAAAACCATTCAAGTCAGCTCATTTAAAACTGTAAATAGAGGACACTGTCTCGGGAGCACACTGGAGGTTGTTACAGTTAGAGTCTTACATGAGCGATAGAAATATGATGTCTTCTGCCAAGAGGAGATAGGAATCACACTTGCCTAATAAATGGCACATTGAGACCCCAGAGAAAAGCAAAATGAAACCACTATTCACAAAGAGCACTGAAAACTGACGCACAATGCATCTGCAGATATTTCCACCATCTTTTCAAGAGATACACTCAAGAATTCAAGAATATAATGTTGGTCAGCAAGTTCTGGAAAAAAAAAAAAAAAAAAAAAAATTCTTCCTTCTACTACCAACCTTGTATTTTCATGGCTGGAAAGCAAAGTACATCTCTTTTGGGAGGAGCTCATATCCTTTGCTGATGATACCCAAGATCATGCTCTGCACATCTACAGGTAGCAAGACTTCATTGAGTTGATCAACACTTCACACTTTCAGTAGAATGGCATATGCAATCCTTTAACTAAAAACCCTGTAAAAAGCAAAAATAAAACAACTAAGTGAATCCTGAAAGGGCAGTGTATCAAGCCACTATCATCATCCACAGACCATACACATCCTCTGTTGGCACAGCCCATTTGTACAGCTCTGCTTTTGTCCATTGAATGGTGGCACAGCACTGTTTCAAACCAGAGAATGCCTCTTAACCAAATCATCACCAAAATCATCTGTAGTACCAATAGGAGGTACCCTAAAAGAAGACTTAAATCACTACAGGAGAAACTTAGAAAAATATGGCCACTACACATCATCATGTTGCTACAGGCTACATTTATAATTTATGATTTACAGATTTATTGTGTGAAATTGTAGTATTATGCAGCATGATTTACTGTATGAAACTGCTTAGAGCTATACAATTGAAAAGCAAGTTTCTAGGTCTTGTGGTTTGTGGTTTTTTTTGTGTTCTTTTTTTTTTTTTTTATTAAACAATGAAGTTACAGAAGTCTTAGTAACATCTTCTAAAGCAAAATAAAGATTTTTCACTTCAAATCTGGGAATATTTAATAAGAGATGAATGTACTTACTGTAGTTAATACATAACCCAGTCAAATTCTGCTTGTAAAAGATTAGCTTGAACTCCAATCTCTACTGGGATTAAATCCCACTCAAGAGAAAATAAAATGTGGGGAAAAGTGAAGCAAAGAACATTCATACTTTGAAAAAAATACTTAAAACTAAGATAAATTGTTTGACAGTGAGAAAAAAAGGAGATCAAATACTCTAGGATAGAAGAGTTCGGTCCTCTATGTCCATAATGGGAGTGATCTCACATGGCTCAGATGACAGTAACGTTCAGTAAGAACAGTGTCCAGAGACTGGGAACAGTGTCATGACAGATATTTTTCTTCATAAATCACAAAAAACCAAAAGCATAGAGAACTTACAAGTATCTGGAAGAAAGAGAGCAAACGATTCGTGGGGAGACACATCGCATTTGCAAGATCATGCTGCGGACAAACTCACTCCCAGAGACATTCATGGAAATGTTGTTCTTGGCTTAACCCAATCTGTACAGTGTGTTCATCTTTGTGCTCAGCCTAACACTAGACACAAAGCCAAAACACACCAATTATCTCACACAACAGATGCCGAGATCAGATTGTCAGGAGTACACTGAGGCTCAGATCACAAACACTGTCACCTTAGTATGCTCCTGGATTTACACATCCTAAGCATCCTGACAAACACATTCCAGTGTGTCATAACCTAGAGTTGACAAAGAGAGAAGCTTTACAGTTTCCAGACTGTGTGTCAGCTGGCAGAGACTGCGTCAGAGCGCAGGGCCCGTGCAGCGACAGAGCTGGCGGTGGTTTGGGCTCCCAGCCACACTGACACGGGCTGAAGGCATCGCGCAGAATCACGCAGTTCTTCAGCCAGCACCCCTCGCCACAGCCTCTTTGACAGGCTTAGTGGCTGCTAATTCGTCAACCACGGCTGCACGTTTCCCACATTAGAAGCCCTCCCTGGCTGGGTGAGGAATGCAGTGCAGCCTCAGAGTCATTTGGACATACCCATTTTCACTGCATTTCACTTTCTGAACAGCTGCCCGCCCTCTGCTTAGGCATTTCACACTCTTACATTAACAGCTTTTGTCTACTTTGTCCGTGCTGTTCCCAAGGTAGGTATAAAACGAGGAGCAAGGCTCATAGCTGTTGGCATTGTGTATCTCAAGATACCTGATACGTTCCTCCTGCAGACAAACTTTCCCTGCTTTAGCTATGCCAAATTTGTTAAGCTTCATAGCCAGGCTAAAAAGAGAAGGGAAAATTCTCTTCTTTTTCCCAGGTATAATGTGGTTTGCAGCATATGATCAAATAATCTCTCCCTTCCTAAACAACCCTATACACACACAGTGGGTGCTTGTTTAGTCGTTCCAGATAGGAAGCTGCTCTGCACAACCCTTGCAAAATAACTCACACGGGTCCAGCCCCGCACTGCCAGGGGGAGCAGAAGCTGCTGCTGCTGAGGCTCAGCATGTGGAGGGGTGTGAAAACAGCCAAGCCAGGGGCAGATGAAGCTACTGCCTCCTGTGAGGCCACGAACAGCTTGAGCTTACCTCAGCCTCCCAAGCCACTAACGACAGCATAAATGCTAACTCAAGTAAGTGGAAAATTATTTTTTATTTATTGATACATAATAACACTACACCTACCAGTCCCTGTGCACTGCTTAGGACGGGACGAGGAAATAAAACAATAATCTATGTTCTACAAATAACAGTCCATATGAACTATTTACTTCTTTCTCCCCCTTACAGAAATTTATTTTGAGCAACAGGCATTTCAGATATGTTTCCAATTGTCATGTTCACCATGTAAAATGCATATCTGAAGGGGGAGATAAATTGCAATAGCATAATAAACACTTCAGGGGAATGAATACACACATTACAGTTTTGTAGCTCTCCTGTGAATTGAATGGATTCCTGTAAGCTTTTGTTTAAAAACAAGTACTCTGATTTGAGTGGAAAACAATACAAGCCTTAGATGATTTAAACATGCTTCTGAAATATTAACATTGCTCCAAATACTTCCTTTCCCCAATGTTTTTTCCTTAGTGAGCAGCTTTGGATCAGGCGGATTACCTGGTTTGGCTGAGATTTTACTTCAAGCTGTTGTCAGCAAGAAGGGCAGAAAATGCACAGGACAACATTATTACACAGAAGAAGTGATGAGACTATAATGCCCACTCATTGTAATGGCCCATTAGTGCCAAACCATTACCCACTTCTGAAGGCAATCAGACTGTACCTGCTAATTACTCGTACATATGGGTGTCATGTTGGCTTTTGCTACTTGGTGTAATTAGATATATACATACCACGTAGGAAGGGATTGTTAAAGGAAAACTGGAAAGGAGTAAGTAAAACCAGCAGAGTTTGTAAGTTTGTTTGCTTTTTTTCTATTATAACTTATATTAGCATCACAAAATTTTTGTATGTGTGCGTGAGATTTACATTTCAGAGGCGTCAAAAGAGAAGAGGGATAAAAGAGAAAACAAAGAACGGTTTAATGCATTAAAAAGGAGAAAAAAGAAACAACAGCTTTAATTTCACTGTATTATGCCAATTATGTCAGTTTTCTTCCCTTCACAGGGCATCATTCAAGACTGTAAATCTCTTTGGTGAATACTCCTATCTTTATATCACAGAGAATCTGTAAGACCCAGCATCTCTGCTTCAATTTCACACATTTCCTGAACCATCAGGTGAAAAGAACAAAACATTAAAAAACTAGGAATCCTACCACAAAAGGAAAAATATCACAGGACCTTTGAGGCTACAATTATTGTAACTGCAACAGCTGCTGCCACCTGCTTACATTTTCAATTGAAAAGGACATAAAAAGGGAATTTTATGTGGCTTAGGTGCAGTTTCTGTTTCAGATTGAGGCATGAGGGCTTTTCAGCTCTTTCTCATCTATTTAGAAATGGTTTATCATAAAGCCTGACAATTTTTGTTGGAATACAATGCAGACAAGACTATTCATGCTTCCAAAGTGCCACAATACCATGCTGATGGTAAAGCCATGCAGAAACAGTAATGTTAAATACAGCTTACTGCAAACACAGGACATATTTTTGGATTTTATTACTTATACCTATGAGAATTTGTACCAGAAAAGGGCTGCTAAGAAAAGACAAAAAATTGCTGATCTATCAGATCACTAGAACTGTGTTAGTTTATGAAATGTGTTTGGTAACCATGGGTACTAAACAATTTCACAAGGACTTCACATAATCTAGGAACTATAAATAGATTTGGAAACAAAGTAGGAGTTTAATTGCAGTATCCATGGGTTGAGAAGCACAATATTCTTTGTAACATAATTCATTTCTGTGTGTTCCAACAGGCATTTTTAAGGTGTTTATGGCAATATCATAATCTCTCTTTTTTGCATATCTCTTCTTTTCTAGCCTACCCTCCCCATCACTTGTGACTCAATCAAGCTGAGCATGGGTGATAATGAATGGGGGAGTAATCATAAGTTTTCGCTCAATTTAAATTTTAGAGGAAAGAGTACAGAATAATGCATACTAGCCAATGCTAAGAAAAATTGACCATGCGAAAGATGCACAGAGTACTAGTCATGAATTTGACAGAAACTACTGCTAAAACTTCTACTGCTGTTTCTTCAATGTTATAACTTTGTTTTTATTTAAACTCTTCACATGCTTACCTTTAAAAAACAAACAAAGAAACAAACAAAACCAACAATAACAACAAAATCCCCACTAGAAGCAGAAGAACTGAATATCTCCTGAAGACAAATGGATAAATACAGCAGGCAATTCCCTAGCCAACGGTGGTCGTCTCAACATGCAGGTAACTTGGTTAATCAAATCATTTAAATTACGGACTAAGCCTCCTCAAAACAAAGCCAGCAATAAATTAGGTTCAGTAATGCAGCTTCTGAAAAGAGCTTAGAAATTCATGATATTACAGAGAACTCCGCTTCAGCAGAATAGGGGCTGCTATAATTATAACCTATATTCATATTTTATCATTCCCCTTAATCACCCGCACCTCTCCTTTCAGTGTCTGTGCTTTGAGAGGAAAAACACTTGTAGATTTTTGGGAAGATTTTTCTAGTATAAACAGAAAAAAAAAAAAAAAGCAGCCCCTTGTTTCAAGACACTTCACAATGAAAATACTTCTGCTTCACAAGCTGAGTTTGTCATCAGCTTTGCAAACACTTCTGATGAGCTGGGTACAGTTGAGTAACTTGCTCATACCTTCATTTGTCCTTCTTTCATTGCAGTATGAGCAGAAGCTATTCGTGTATGTATTTTCTATAAATGAATTCCCATCCAATCACCGATATCTCTAACTTCACTTTAAGAAATGCTTCAAATCCGAACTAGCCAGCCCATGACAATATTCAAACTCTGCTGAGAATCAAAGCATTAATGCAGTGGGACTTCAACTTCACATGCCACAGTTCAAGTTAGCATAATTCATCATCTGTTAATCAAATCACTCTGGGCTCTGAGGCTGTGACTAGCCTGGGTGAAATAACTGGCACCAACACTTGCAGTGAAGACAAAGGTTAGGAGGTTAGGAGCACACCAAGCCAAATCCCAGCAAACGCTCCAGCAGTTTTTCCTCTGTCAAACTAATTCATGGGTGCTCAGTTTTTAATGGGAAAGTCTTAATGAATTTAACACAAACGGCTCTTTTTCTAAAGGCTGAGTAGCATATGGATTTATACTTACATAGCTGTAGCTAATTACAGATGTTTTTTTCATGCTTTTTGGCTACCCTTATTGTTAAAGTGGAAAAATATGTACAATATTAAGGCAAATAAATGTTTTTCTCATCCTAGCAAGAAATCTCAGTTATTAGATTTTTCATTCTAAAATAAAAGTCATCAGTAATCTTTGCCAGCACTGGCTGGCGATCATCAGCTGCTTACCTAATAGCTAAGCATTTTAATTGTCTAAAGAGGATTTTCATTACTTACCTATGAGTATTTAAAATGTTGAGGCCTTACTTGCACTCTACACACAGAGACAGGCTGGAGGATGTCCCAGGGAGCTCAGGGGACTTGCGATACACACTGGGGCTCTCCAACCTTGGCACACCAGTGCCCAGTCCAGCTGGCAGGTCTGTAGAGATCCCCTGCCCAACTGCCCAAAGAAATACACTCCTGCTGAGCGGGGCTCTGTTGAGGGAGAGTGGTGCTTCAGCATGAGATCTGAGACAAAGGAGGCAGCCAGGAGGACCACTGCCATCCCATTCTGGAGGGGACCGGGTCATTCCCCAGCAGTCTCACTGTTTCCCTATGTGCCTGGGACTGCATTTGGATCGCTAGTCGGAAATTATTTTTTCCACATGCAAAAATCTTTGTGATAATAAAAAGCCAACTTATAAGAACAAAGGTGTTAAAACAAAACATACCATTTTCTTAGATTATTCCAAAGTGGTGCTTCACTTCATATTCATTAGTAGGCATCCTCATGGTCAAGCTTGACATTCAAGCAAATGCTATAGTCTAATTAAGTTTCAGGAATAAAGCCCAGTGCATAGAGTGTTCTTACTTGCATTACCTTCCAGTAGGAACACGCCCATTTAAGTATGAACTTAGTTACACTAGAAAAAATTTAAAACCTGTTTTGTATTTTCACTATTCCCTAGAGAAAGAAATCCATACCAAATATCCCACTAGATAGTCCTTTCTTCAGTGAGGGTTAGAATATTACAACTGTAAAACAGGTTTTCATTGCAGAGGACAAGGAAACTTCATTAGTTAGTATTGTTTGCAGATGTGGACACCCACCAAAATGGTTGGCTGCCAAGCAGTATGCTTCTTGGAAGTCGAAGACCCATCACAAAGCACAAAGATGACCAAATGTTAGCAACTTAGAAATATTTGGTCACCAGGATATAAGTTAAAGACATAATGTGCCTGTCAAGGTAAAAGACATATACCTACCTACCTGATGGTGTCCGTAGAAGGGATACAAGATATGTTTTATCCGTGTGTTTGTAATTTCCTTTTTGGACATTAATTCTGGGAACTACCAGCTTCCTTAAAAAACAGAGAAAATTGAAAGTACAGTAGAAGTTAATACCTCTTCAGTTCAAGCCATTTTCCTCTCTTCAGAAGCTACAATGAAATCTTCCATAAGTTTTACCCTGATTGAAATTAAGCCTAGAATTAAGAAAAGAAAAAAAAAAAAAAAGCTTAGAACTAAGCTAACATGAACCTGCAAAATGAAAGCAAGCAGGTTCTTCTCTTAGTTCTTCCTTGGACAGACTTTCAACTAGTCATATACAAGACAGTAAGCTATGTGGAAACTTTAGGTTTTCTATTAAAATTCTAACTCTGAAAGAGTTTTGTTATTATTGTTCTGTATTCTATAGGGTCTGTATTATCTTTTCCAAGGAACAAGCACAAATTCCACCACTGCTCTATTAAATTCATGCTGCAAGGATGAGTAACTCGAAGGCTGAAGCAAACTACTGTTACTGTGGTTACCAAAGTTTCCCATCCACAGAATCATGTTCCAGTTTGGATATTTCAAGCTTCTGTTACTGGGTAATTACATTTTCTTTGCTGTTATTCAAACACAGAAGTATTTTGTACCTTTAGAACAGTGACTGCAATCCTCCGGCCAGTGTCCCAGGGTGCACCCTCTCCTCACCCACAGTTCATTTCACGTGTTTTCATTTATTCCATCCTACTCCATAATTCCAAACCCTGCAGAAAAAGTGGTTCTTGAAGTGGAAGGAAATAAGTCACCAAGCAGAGGACATAGAGCACCTTCCAGCCACTCATCTCCAACTGCGCTTGCCAACCCTCCAGGAACTACCTAACCAAGCAGTCTGATACACCAACTAGGTACAGATTAACCATACAGAACCTTCTTTATAGAGCAAGTGATTTAAAGAAGCACCAGACATTCTAAACACAGATAATCAACTCTCAAATGACCACATTTTTTCTTCCTTCTTCTAGGAAGCTGTTTGGCGAGCAGTAACATCAGCAGCAGGACAGTGCTGCCTCTCTGCTCTGTTTCGATAATAAGCCATTGTTCTATAGAATTCAAATAAACACCTTTCATCCAGGGTAAATGTGTGGTTGGACCAAACTACAAGGAAGTTCTTGATGCTAAAGCACATAATAAAGTGACTCCTATATTGAATTCCTACCTAGATTAAAATGAAACTATTGAGCAAGTTTTTGAGGATATCAAATGGCATGATTGATCTTGTATTTGCTTTTAAATTGCTCCCTTAAAAAAAAAATGCATGAAGAAACGCACACAAATGTTTACCTAACAGAAAAGTGCAACTGCTTCCTGAGCCAAAATGTTTGAAAGGCCTTCTTTTGCCTGCATTTTCCCTTGTATTTCTTCTCCATGGTGCGCACACACTCTCTGAAGCATTTTCTTTGGTTCCTTTAAAATTAGCAACAATCGTACTGAGCATTCGAAGTGAAACAAACCTTTGAATCTTGACAGGACTTAATTAAACCCATCTTACACTTATTTACTTTTAAAATAGCTGCCATTGGGGTAGGGTGGGGGAAGGCAAGAATAGCTGATGAATCAATGACTGATCTAGGGCATTAATCAAACTCAGACTGGGGGGGAGTATAAAGACTCTCTGAGGATTTACTAAACACCAATTTGCAAGTTCTAATGTAAGAATGAAAGAAAATAGACTCAAAATTCTTTGCAATATTCATATCCTTGGGCAACTGCAAAATTCAGAAAAAACTTCACTAGATGCAGCTTTTAAAATCACTAGGATGTGTTCAAGATTAAGTGTGCAGCTGTTGGTACGCTAAAAGAAGATGAGGTCGGGAGGCACTCACCTCACCTGCTCCCCAACTTTCTGGAAGACATATAACTCTATAAATTTAAAAAATTATACTGAAGAATAAGCAAGGCTCAACAGTAATACAAAGAACTCAACAGACAAAACCCATCTTTCCCAAATTTTCCTTACAAAGTGTTGATCAGATGTTCACTGTATTCAAAGAATAATTAATGAAATTAATGAAATTTAGTGATATCATATCTGCTGTTGTATATTATTTCACTGTTGTCAAACCGTGGTGTTCAAGGTAACATTAGCAGCAAACTGATTTAATTTCTGTTTAAGAGGAAAATATACAATTTTAATTCCATTTACTTTTGCAATGCCTTTTTAGCTCAGCTCTGACAGAAAGGAAATCAGACATTTGGATGAATGAGCTAGGTTGATTGAATATTGATAAGCCAATTTTTAATTTATCAAGGTTATCTGGAGGTGCTAACCTTACGCTGCATACTAACAAGAAATATCAGCACACTAAGTGATGTGTGCAGTGAAATATTTCTTTGGGGAAACAGCTCTGGGTGGACTGGGATTATTAAAATTAGAACCTCGCAATAGGGATAGGAAGTGACTTCCTGAGGGGAAATTAAAAGCAGGTGAGAAGTGTGACAGAGAGACTGAGATGAATAGGTGGCAGATTTTATACTTTGCACAGACTGTAACACAAAACCAACCTGAAATCGGTGTGGATGACAGAGAGAGAATTATCTTTGTGAAAAGTAGAGTTTACATGGTGCAAAAAATGTTAATGTTTCACTTCTCCGAATTTTCACAGCAAGCCAGGTGCTGCTCATTACAGACCTTACAGTGCACTCTCCACATTGTCAAAAATCTGCAAGGCTTGGCAGATCCCTATAAAAGACAATGTCCAAAAAACTAAGAGGAAGCAGGTGATCTTTATTCTTCAATCTTGGGAATTTAGAAAGGAGAACAGTGTATGGCAGCGAGAACAATACTAAAGGAACACGCAAGACACTTTTTGCTAATATTCTCTCACAGTTTCATAGCTTGCAACAGATTAAAGCTGTAGCTGCTTTATGCTTCACAAAAACATTCTTAAAGCATTCTCCCCCAAACAGGAATGATTGTTGATTCAAGAGAATCTAAGTATCTTCCAATTACATGCAGTGATCTAGTACTGTGCTTTTCATCTTTTCATTATTCGACATGCTCCTATGATTTTTCTCCTGTGTGAAATCAATTACTCCCTAGTCTGACGTACATACTTAGTTCATGGTTTTGTTGATTCTTCATTGATCTAAAATAAAACCTCCGTACTTTGTTTATTTTTCCCGAGACATATCCCATTTGCCTTTTGAAAGGAAAACTCTTCTAGACCCCATATGTTTGTCCTTGGTGAGTTCAGAGTTGAATTCTCTTGCTCACAACTGGCTACAATTCAGCACAAATGACACTATTGCTCCTGTTTTGTCCTCCTTTTAGGATAACTTAACAGTCACCATTTGTAAATTCTGCTGTTCCATCCCACCCCAAATTTAAGAAGACCCATCCAATAAGACAGTCTGATATCAAAATAAGACACAAAAAGCTACTTTTTGATTCTATCTTAGCACCCACCTATTTACTCTACCATTTCCTACACAAGTGACAACACAGTTACAAGCACACTATTATTTCCAAAAGCTCACATTTGTTTGCACACAAAACCATCGCATATCAGTATTTTCAGAACAAATAAGGAATTTCAGATGGTTACAACAAAGAAATAATCCGGGGTGTTCCCTATCAAAAAGATTCCCAAACCAAATATTCATAATCAAATTCTTATAAGATTTGAGCAAATAATTAACCAATATATTATTAATGTGTGGCATCCAAAGCTACAAATTTGAGAGACTCTGACTTATTGCACTCGATGCATTATGAATAAACCCATCAATGTCAAGATAAAGAAATGAGATACTAGTATACTTGAATAAAGGTAAGTAACTCCTGATAAAGAAATTGTTTAAAAATTATTCTGGATTCTGTAAACCGTTTTCATAGGTTGCCATAGGTTTTTTGTGCTCGTATAGCATATATGTTTTTAACTTTACAGCTGAGAGACTTCACTGATGTAAGTTTGTATTTGTCACATCCTCTCAAAGAGGGCACGAAGAAGCATAGTGAAGCTGGAACTCACGGAGGCACAGTCTGAATTTGATTTCTTTTGAATGGCACATATTACTGTTGAGGTTCAATTCCTCTTATCTCTTAGACTGTATTAATTGGTAATAGAAATCTGAAATATTAAATTGATAACACACAGCTTTTAATTTCCTTCAGACATTACCATACTGCATCAATTCGCACAGCTCTGAGAACCAGTCTGTGTGAATTAATGATGCATCTCCATATCCGCATGATAGAGGGCTGTGACAACGTTCGCATCTGATACTATTAGAGGCTCTTCAATGACAATCATTAACAAGTCCATTAATGAGAACATATTTCCCTGAGGCACTATGGCCATTCGACATTGTAATCTAAATCTATACTCTCCAGAAACTCTATTAGAAAGCAATGAAGTAAGTCCCTAAACTATATAGAGGTTATCAGCCAAGTTATCTCACTAAGCAAAATAGATGAGGGAGACTTCCTTCAGTATTGGCAGTATAGAAGATTAAAATGCTCAACCGCCTTTTTTTTTTCTTTAAACCAATAACTGTATGAGAAATATATTGGATGAAAGATACATCCCAATGGTTTTGAACAGCTGAGGAACACATGCTCTAACTGGTACCTTTTAGAATGTTGTATTTAATAGGAATAACAAAGTTCAGAAATTCATCACACTAATTAATATGATAATCTCATAATAACTGACTTGTTAAAACACAAATCCTGTCAGCTTCAAGTCTGTACCATAACTTATGCAGATTTGATTGAAACAAGAACTACTGCAATATGCAATTCCTTATTCGTCAGCAAAAGAAGTAACAGTTCAAGAAACAGAAGAAAGAAAAAATAGACAAAATTGTTCTTGTATAAAAATAAACTCAGCTTTCTATTTTCTATAAAATTGGTTTCACCTCAGGCCTAGCAGAGAGTGATAATCATTCACCCTACAGAATAGTCATCTAAGCTGGCAGCTTCAGAGAAGCAAATATTGTGGACAAAAATAGACAACTATTCCCAACTTCTAATACATAGGACAAGAATGAAACCAGGAGGGCATCACTGCTGCAATCTCTCCCTGAACTAATCTGGGAGTAAACAGAATTTCAGACTCCTGGACTGTGTACTTGGTATCCTTCATCTGTGTTAAATCAAAAGTTTGCTGGAGTCGAGAAAATATGAAGTCCTCCTCTAAATACGTATTTTTGAGGAGAATTTTTTTATTTCTTAAACTGCCACAAACCCCCACTCAACTACTTATTATTATCCTTAAAAGGTCTGTAATGAAGGCACAATTTCCCAGAATGTCAGTATTATGTAAAGCAAAATAAATGAAGCCCAAGATAAAAAGGAGAAGCGTAGATTGGTGTACTGAAGCCATGGGTAGCTGTTCCTGGAAAACACACCCCTATGGCCTCCAAGTTCACTACTGAACTAGTAAAAAAAGTTTTAAACTGCTTCTGTTGCCTCTTAAGTCCCTCACAGACAGCTTGAGAGATTATGTACAATACCTGTGTCTTTACTTAGTTTCTTTAGACATGTTATAATTTTATGGCTAATTCCCTAGAGGGGAAAACATGTTTAAAAATTTCACTTCTTATATAGTGTAAAGGGTATAGCTGTAAACCCTAGCTGTAAAAGGAACCATATTGTCAGTAGTCGCGTTAAGAGCATTGAACTTCTGAAGCTATTATTACTCTCTAAGAATTTAACATTTACAAACAGAACTTGAAATTTCACATAATGTGTTATCATTTACTCGGTGATCATCAAGGTTGCTTCTAAGCAACTGCTTGTGAAATGTTACATACAGAAATGTAAATCAAGTTTTGCGCTATAAAGTACAATGAAGCATTTTAAAATCCAAATCCCTTCCCTCCCTCTCCAAGGGAACAAATTATTTTTTCCTGGAAACCAGCATGCTGCTAGATTCAGACTCTGTTTGCCAAATCTGAGTCTGGATGAATGTTTCACAGTGAAGACATAATACCTCGGAAAGAGAAAACACACAGAACAAACCTGACAAGAACAGCAGTGCATACAGGGCTTAGCCATGGGAACAAGCGCTGTGCCAGAATTAATCACATCCAGAAAATTATGACTCCTTCATGTTCATCTTTAGTGCTTGCCAATGGCACTGACAACTTTTAACACGAAGTAATATATTAAGAGCTTTTTTGAAAAGCTGCAAAGAGATTAAAGAATGGTGATAAGTCTCATACTTCGCTGAAGCAATAAATTGCAATGAAAATTCTGAAACACACTGGAAAACCTTTGTCAGCACACAAAGGTAGTTGAACCATATGTGTGACAATTCACAGGAAAACTTGAATGCAAAGTTCCCAGTGAAATGTATATTTCCCAGTATACTAAACCACCTGCAGTGTTCTAACAGCGCCGACTCTCATCCTCCGTGGCACTGGCTAAGCAAAATGTCAGGCAGAGTTCTGCATCAACACTTCCACAGCACAAGTTGAATTCAAATTTTTAACACAATAATTAAAAAAAAAAACAACCCCACTTACTAGGTTTTTACTGTACAAAGTATATACTTTTTTTCTTAATGATATACTGAGTGGTATTCACTTCTCTTGGCAAATCAACCACCTTTTATTTTCTTTTCTTTTTTTTTTTTTTTTACTGGCTCACAGCAACCTCTGCAAACTTTACTGCATTTGTTGCCTCAAGTAACTTTTCCCTGTATATGCATAAACATCGGTTTGGGATCTTCAGATCTAAAAAGAGATTGAAGATTTATTGAATCATCATTGCAAGATCATTTCCCTAATATTTTACATGCGGAGAAGGATCACTGCCTTCCAGTTCTGTTTCAAGAAGGTCATTAAGTGTTTCTGGTTTTGTGATCCATTACGTTCTGCTTAGGGGTCTGCTAATGCAGACTTGCTGTACTACTGAATTGTCTCCTTGAGGCTTGGTATGTTCTTAACAAGACCATCCTTGGCAGGAACAAGGTTTTCATGGTAATAAAATACTAGAGAGATTTCTAATTACTTTTGGACAGTTAAGTTTCATTATTGTTCCCTGACTCCACTGAGTTAGTGTTTCTGGGAATCACTGGTGGCAGGTGGTGTCTCCAAACAGGCTGATTCGGCAAGTCAGGAAAGCAGCCCATTTTAGAGACTTAGAAATAATAATGAGAAATGTACGAAGTGATGAAAAAGAAGAAAAAAAAACAACATGCAAAGATTTGAAGGAAGGAAAATAGGAGAGAACAGAAAAAGCTAAGGTGGGAAGGCAAAATCAGGTAGAAGGTAGCAGAATAGGAAGAAAGCTCAGGGAGAAATGTAGGAATGACTACCTACTCCTCCTGTGTCTCTGTAAGCAGAGAAGTACTATGTGAAATATCTACATCTAAATATATACACAGAGAAACATCAATTTTCTGTACAGTATCTTGTTCTCTAGTCTTCAGGGGTCACTTCAGAAGTTGGGCTCAGGCTCTTCCAGAAAGGCTGCAAACTGAAGGGGACACTACAGTTTCCATGGACAATTGCTCCCTGAGGCGTGTAGAAAAACAACCTCAAATGCTTAAATCTCTAGATTGGCCTTTCTGGATCTCCACACACACTTTGTGCAAATTACTTGGCAATACATTTTGGCTAGAGGAGTTGGCAGATTTTGGCAGTTCACAGTCTCAAAAAAGCTTTTAGTAACTTTTGTTAACTTCTCTGTATGTGATTATAAATGAACCTTCCCTCCTCCTCTAAAGCACCAGATGTAAGGGGCACACACAGAGCTTCAGACAGCATTGTATTTATCAAGGCTGTTACTGCAAATATTACTTTTAGAGTCTCAAATGTCATCTCAAAATCTAAACACCTGCAACTCTCCGATACGGTTACATCAATCGCCAGTGGTTCACAGAAGGATAAGCTCTCAAGTCTGTTGGGTTTGTGCTGTTTTCCCCTTATCTTTCACTTTTTGGAGTCTGTGCCAACTTTATGGGAACGCATTATTCCTTGGGAAATTTAAAATCTGCACAGTTGTTTCAATGAAATTGTATTTACCAGTTTTATGAACAGTGGGGGGAAAAAAGGCTGTAAATGGATTCAGAAGCATGAAGCTGAGGAATTTGCTTCCTGGATTCAATGTATATAACATGTAATGTGCGACAGGCAGAACTGACTGCAGATCCCCAGGTTGTTATCCTGTCGGCTACACTTGCTGCTTTATACTTGGGAAAAGAAAGTTGCATAATCTTGTGTGTCTGACTGACAAAATCACGAGGCAAGAGTCATTTTATCCTTTGTGCCTGGGCTTATTGCAGTTTCTTCCAATCAAATGATGGCATAAAAAGCCATAGTTTCCGATAACCTCCTGGCCACCACAGAGTACATGTGGCCCTTTTAAATTTCAGAGTCGTTCCTGATCTTTAGATTAGGTAAGTATTCTAGTTAAAATATTTGCCTTCCCAATTTATTTTCGCAATAATTTTCCAGGGAATTTCAGATGCTAATGACCATGCAGATTTCCAAGTTTGACAGAGAAGGACAATGTCAGAGAAGAAACCTTTCTGCCAGATGTTGAGGTAGGAAAGCAATTGCTATTCCCGCACCAAGAACTAAACTGAGGTTTACTTCATCTAAAGTTTTACCTTCATGAAAATGCAGAGAAAAATGAAGTACGAAGACTACATAGAAGTCTCCTAAAACTGCCTGGTATGTAGAAATTTATAATGCAAGAAAGCTTGAGAGTAGGATTAGGGTACAAATCTGGATCTCAGAAAGGCACTCCAAACAGTCCAAAACTTTCCCTGTCGGGAGCTGGCCAATGTTTCCAGTCTCTTGCTATTTTTAATTATGCAACTGATGCAAGAGCTGACTCCCCAACAGGGCAAAAGTACTAATAATAACAGAATAAGGTATTTTCTAAAGCTAGCTTTTTTTGACAGAAAGGGATTTAAGAGGTCTTCTGGGATGAGAACTAATTTTCCAATGAGTTCAATTTAAGCATTTTATTCAATATCATGCTTAGGATTACTTGAAAATGTAGCTTCATCCTAGCAACCAATTGCATCCCCAAAATAACTTTCTAGATAGGTAGGTCTGACTCTTTAGAAGACAACTGCAATACAGCATAATTGCAAGGGATAGTTTGGTAGTACAGAGAATATAATTATATGGTAGTTCATATCTGAGTCATCCTGGGGACAGAAATGAAAGGAAGCAATAAAAATTAGTCAATCATAAGGTTAAAATATTCTGGCCAATAGATTTGAACAGTCAACACACTTTACATATACATAGCACAAGCAGCTCCTGGTAAAATATGCAGCACCTGGCAAATACTGTTAATTCCCTTGAACCTAAGTTAATTGCAGATTTCAGCAAGTAATCAGATACGATTAAATTACATTTTTGGAAACTATCAAATGGTTCAGGCTGAAGGAAGACAGCTTAAAATAGACCTTTAAAAGGTAGCACTAATTAGGCAGAGTCTTAATTCTACTCCTTTCTCAGCTTCAAAATTACAGGGACAAATTTTTCTTTTGAAGCACCCTGTGAAAAGCAGCTGCAACCACCGAGACTGTACAGGTAAACTGAAAGCAGAATTTTAACCTCCCATAGAGGTATTTTTCGACCTTCTTTATACTCCAGGAAAAAGTATTCTACAAACAAGAAACCAAGGTTTTTTTACTGGGTCTTCACAGTGCCTTAGGGCAACTGGTCTGGGTGATGTGGGATATTTGCATAAGAGCTTTCTTTAAAAAGGCACTAAGAAAGTTAGGGAATGCTGGAAAGTCTAAAGAAACAGCAAAGCAAGAAGGGTTACCTGAGAGGAGATAATGAGTAAGGAGAGGAAGGAGATGGAAGTTTAGGAACTCTCCAGAGTCCTTTGGGAAGCTGTTTTCAGTAATGCAATATGCAGAATGCTGTTTATCACCCAAATTGTAAATTATCTCATACCCCTCTCTGACATCTCCTCTCATCCAGGTCCATTTTCCATTTTGATTGAAGTAACCTGGTCGTTGTTGACTTCCTTAACATTTGTCTCTTTCTTACTTAGCCTTGGAACTGTGTAATTTTAACTTATTTCATTGCATCAAAACATACCTCCCTTAGTCACCTCAGAGCCTTGACCTTCCTTCTACCTCCCATTTTCATTTCTAATTGTACTAGAGACTCCCGTTAAGCTACTGAGCTCAAAAAAGGCCATGGTTTCCAACATGTGAACCTAACACATAGCAAAGCCTATCCTGAAGTGAATAACAAAGACCTCTTCCTTCTTCTCCAGTAAAAACACAAACTTCCGTACCTACAGCACCAGGAAAGTGACTGAATAAAGATCATAGGGTAGCAAATGTGTTTCTAATGCCACTGATGATGGCAAGAGGTAACATTGTACATGCAAGGTAGGCAGTAGAACAGTGCTGTAATAACCACTATCAACAATAACAGCCACATTTTTCCTGCTTGACACTCTAGGTAATTGCATCATGCGTAAAGGCAAGTGGCACGATTAGGCAGAGAAAAATCTTAGAATAGTTAGAATCTATCTAATGCCATGGGATCTTTCAATCTTTTGCATTTGCCAGGAAAATAAGAAGTATTTTTAAACCTCCAAAATTGTACAAATATGTTCTATGATTAGGAGTACAGTGTACATGTAGAAAACTGAGCAGGTACAGAAAAAGCAAGGTGTGTGTTATATTTTTAATAACATACTGGTAAATAGCTTTCCCATTGAATTATTATTCCCAGTGAAATATTTCAGATGAAGACAGAAAGAACAGTGTGTGGGTGGACAGACACAAAGTGTTTGTACATGTCAGACTACCTGATCAGAAAAAAAGGGATTACTCATAAATGGGACTTCTGAGACAAATATTAGGTGCAACTGTGTTTCCTTGTCCTGTAAAGCTTAGAGAGAGCGCCTCCACTCCACTGCAGGTAGAACCAGCCTAAGTAATAAATTATTTCTTTTTATTTCCATGATCCATCTAGCACTAGTAGAGGGCCTGATCTTGCAAGATATATCCTTAGCAGCTGTGAACTTCATTGAGACAGATCACATAAAAAAGCACTGGTACCACTACAATAAGGAAGATCAGTTACTTAATGTAATTGATATGCCAGAGAGGAATATAGAAGAGTTCCCAGAGGCCCCTAATGAAAATTTATCCATCAGACTGAGGGAAGAATGGATGGTCTCCTTGTCTTAGGTTGAATCTATTTCCTTTGGACATTCCCGAATCTTTTCAGCATAAAAGTATATATGAAGACCTCATTGATAGTTTTTTTTTTTAAAGGATCCAATTACATCAAAATGCCAGTATTTATAAGCAAATTACTAGGAGAAAACTTATAAACATGTATCTCTACAAAATATAGATTGATACATGTTGATACGCTGATATATGCTAGTTGCCCTTGTCTTAAGTCTATATAAATACACACTTAAAATGGTTATACACATGCAAAGATACAAATCAATAGTCTCTTACAGTGACATCGGTAGCTCTTCTGGATCATGAGTCTATGATCATCTCCCCTTCACTGTCTGAAGCATTTTCATTCCATCCATTAACTAAATGATATTTTAGTATTTAGTGGAAAGGTGTCCGTTTATATGCCCAGAAAGAAATCTTTAAGAAGAATTAACCCAAATTAGGACTGATCAGAACAGCAATAGATGTGCAGTGGCATGAACACCACCACCAAAAAAAGAAGTGCATCAAAGTAATAATCTGGGAAATGAAATTGATGATTATATTTATACCTCTCCATTTTTTTTAAAATGTCTTCTCCTTTTCTTTCAAATACCATCTCTACACCTTCATAAGAAATACAGCACACATCTATTTCCATGTGCATATAGGTTGAAGGGTGAAGAATTTGCATTTCTTTCTTGTTTTGAAGCTGAAATTCACATGTTCTTTTAAAGAGCACTATTCATCAAAGCATTACATAATTCAACTATGATTTCTTCCAGAAATAGCACTTGCTGTCAGTTTACACACACTAAACACTATGGAAATTCAAAGAGAACATTGCAGCTGCCCCATAAACACACGTGTGATGTGTGTGCCCTTTCTCTCAATAAACAACCACAGAACATTACCATAGAGCAAGGCAGAAATTATGGAAAACAAAGGTAATCTCCAATTAAGCCTCCTAGTCATCTTAATTAAACTGATGTTACAAGTACAAGATGCCTCTTACTCTACAGCAGTGGCTTTTGAGCCACTCATTGACAGCTAAACTTAAAAGATGGGTCCAAGGCAGTGAAATGCCCTTAGTGAGCAAACCAGATGAAATCAGCATTGTTACAATGGTGTCACCAATAGAGTACTGTTCTTAAATTATGCTTTTTTAAGACATGTAATTGCCACAGCAGCTTTGCAAATACCAGAGAGACTTTAAGAGACACATACATATAATTCATTGTATCTTATCATTCTGTACCATCAGCTTAACATTTTTTCTGCTGCAAATTCCTACATTTTCCATAATAACATGATGTCTGTCTCCAAGTAAAACACATCCAAGAAGTTTGCTTTTGAGCAGGAAGTACTTGCCGGTTTTAAACAAGATTTTTTTCCAAGAAGTACAGCGACTGGAAAAGTTTTCCACCTGACCCATCAATACCCATCCAGATGACAGTGACTAATGGAAATCTGGTGACCAGGACTTTAATGAAGTTGTTTGTTGGGTCATTACATACATGCATACGTACCTACATACAGCACTTCTTACCTGCAACTAGTCAATCTGTTTGCAGTGGACAGAAAGGTCAATAACTGGATAGGAATGAGAAAAAACTGCTCTCATCTTTGAGCCTTTCCTTCAACTTTATTTACAAAGAACAAAGGCAGAACAAAGAGGAAAACTTGAAAGGTTGGTTCCTGCTTTAAATCAGCTTTTGCAACAAAGCCTAGAGAGTTGCTATTCCAGCAGCTTTCCTGAAGACTGAATACATGCTTTGAAAGTTGAGATAAGTATCTGTAGCTTGTAGCTTTTTTGCAATTTGTATTCAACAGAGTAACCAGAATCCACTCCTTGAAAAATATGTGGCCTTAAAGTAAGGGATGATTTGTTTGACACGGGGTTATCCACCAACAGTTTTTCAGTCATTCACCTTCAGTCCACTTTTCTGTTGCAATACAATAAAGCCATGCTACAATTCTAGGCTTTAAAAAAAAAAAAAAAAAAAAAAAAAAAAAGAAATGGTGGATTTTCATCATTATTATTGATGTAAATTTTATATTCTTGCTCTTATTTCAGAAGACAATCAGTATTATAAACAGTAAAACCATTCAAACCAGCCACTGTTTCATCAGACTTGCATGTTTCTGTGCTGCAATTTCCTGAAGAACCTTCCCTCTCCTCCTCCTTACTTATTTAAATATACATTTCATTTGGAATTCAGAAATGCAAAGACTAAAGTTACTCATACAGCATTTTAGTTTTTCAAATATATCCCTAAACATTTGACACTATGCACCAATGATAAATTAAGTCACACCAATTAAAGCAAAAATATGCTAGGGAAAAACAAAACTCAATTTAATACTAACGTCTAACAAATAAATGTAGCAGAAAGCTGGGGGTTAATCATACATGAATTGTCTATTCAATTACAAACCTCTCTCAGTAATTATTTTATTTATATTGACCTTATAACATTTATTCTGGAGACAATACCCGAACATTGAGGGCAACACAATTAAGTAAAATCATAGCATAAGAGAATTTTAATTTCTTCTTGTACATAAACATGTACAAAAGGAAAAAAAAATAATCCTGTCTAGTTGGTTTAAAAACTGAAATGCTTAAAACTGAAAAACATTTCTTGCCATATCCCATCATCCAGAATTCACTTCCTCCACACAACAGCACTAAACTAAGAACAGAAGTTTGACACAAGCCTGGTTAGCCAATTTGCTGGCGCATCCACTGAAAGCCCATAAAGCACATATACTGCTATGCTTATGCTTGATGTCAAGAAGTTATCAATCAAGTCAAAACAGAAATCAGCTGAAGGACTCTGACATCAGACAAAGTGGTTCATCGCTAAATTAGAAGCTTGGTCACAACCACCTGCGTGCGCATGGATGATGCTAGCGCTTGTGAATGGCATGCATGCTGGCACAATATGGTGGTCTAGGCTATCAACCTGCCTATCTAGGTGGTTTTCTAGTTGAAAGCAGTTTTCTGTCTCTGGCTAGCTGAGCTGCTATCTATGAATATTTTAACTCTCATAAAAAATATATCACCTCTACCCTGTACTTAGAGTTTTGTGGGGCTGCCTGAGACACATGTACAAGCTTCCTAATTTCTCTAGAAGAACTAGAAGAAACACTGGTTTTACAACTGATAGGTTTGGGTTATTGACTGGATATTTTCTGGGAGTACTTTTCATTCATAGAATGAGCCTGATAAGCTGTGTCTTCCTGAAAATTTTGTGTGACAGCATTACTGTCTGATGCCTTGCCATCCATTCCTTCTAAAGACATTGAGTGCAATTCTTCTGGGATCTCCATCCCAGAACCAACCAACTCACCCTTCCATATTTCTTTGGAAAAAAGGAAACCAATTTCATCTGTGTTTGAGGACAAAAGTTCTTTGAAGCATCTCTCCCAGTCTCCACATCATCGTCATCACTTTCACTCGCTCATCTTATGTCCTATATTATCACTGGTTCCCAAGGTTGGTTTCTGGGCTTCTTATCAAACCTCAGCAGGCCCCCTCTTCTGTAGTTTCATTTCTCAGCCACCTTGTACAGTCACTCTTTGACATATTGTCTCTCTTTATTCCTTCCTCTTAGTTCAAAGGACTCTTGGGCTCTTTGCCCAGCCAATCTCCATATATGCACCTGTAGAGTAATTTTCCACAGCCATACAACCTGAATTATCAGAAAGGAACAATGTGAAGTACACTAAAAGATATGAATGGCAGTTGTATTATGTATTAATTCACTTATAACAGGGTTCTTCCGAGCTGAAAGATAAATGCATAGCTTAAGAAAGAAATTTAGTAGTATCAAAAAGAAGGGATATCTTATGTTGTATTAAAAAGATCATATATGTCCTCTAAGTTTAAAATATTTTTTAATATGTTGGTGACTGTATAAGACTTATTGTACAGTGTTGAGCTCAAGAGTTGAAGCATGCCATTAACATGAGAAAATTCTATTGAGAAAGTAATTCAGAATCTTGAATAATTTAATAGATCTGTATGATATCACTCTTTTCCATTCCCTCACTTTTACAATACCATCTACTCAATAGCTTCACCTCATAAGACAGAGGGTCAGAGATTGTGGAAGTGAAAGCAATCTAATTTCAAAAGTATCTGCTACTCTCCTATGATTTTTAATTTGTCTTTTATTCTTTTGGACAGATAACTAAACAGCTTCATGCAATCAAATTGGCAGTCATCTTGCACAACAAAAGATAAATCACCATTGTTACATCCTAACATATTATAAAGCCACAACCAATATGGAAATATACCAAAGCAATGGCCTAGGAACAACTGGCTGACTGAGATCCACCCTATCTCTTCAGTTAACTTCTTTAACATAAGAATATAGTTTAATTTATTAAGCTATGTTAGTCCTTTCTTTAGTAGTTCAGTGCTTGCTCTTAAACACTACAACACTGAAGGAATTTTGTAAAATAACACTGCTCTTGACCTTTCATTAACTTTGGTTCACTACTCCTACTTTCCAGGAGCAATAATTTCAGCTTTTGCTGCAGTGGTTGTTTCAGCCCTACCTGTGCAATACCTTTTTTTTGTTTACCCCACTGTTGGTTTGGTTTTTTTTATTATACTCTTTATTATACTTCTGAAGGAGTAATTTTTTCCTAAAAAGTTAATATAAAAAGAATTTATTTTGACATTGCAAGCCAAACAATTAAAAAAAAAAGAGTAGCTGTTATAATTCATTGTACCTAAATTAGTAAAAAATACACAAGTAGCGAAATCCTGATAAAAACTGCAGCATATCAAGTAGAGCGGGTGCGTGCTAAAGAGTTACCTTCAAACCCTTGAATGGGTTGACTCAGACAAAAATTTCTTAGTCCACCAGCACCCTCTCCACATTCCTATGTTTTTCAGCTTTGTCTCTCCTAAAATATTTTCGTCCTTCACTTTGGCCACTGTGAACTGCTAGAGGGGAGAAAAGAGCTGCTTTATTTCTCCATTGAGATCAGTGGTCTACTGAGGAAATTTAAGTGAAAAAGGGGGCCCCCTATTCCAAATGGCGAGGAATCATTTCTTTCTGGCAGCAAGTCAAAGAGACAGCTCAGATGGACTTAGGAAGCGGAGTCCCCCTGCCTGTACTTCCAACCTATGTTATCACAGCTGGTACCTTTAGCAGGTACCAGCACATGGCAGAGGCAGGAGCACTGAGGGGGCTAAGATCACCCCAAATTATAAAAAAGGAGAAGAAAGGGAAGACAATTCCACAGGTAACACAGAAATCAGTTTCCCAGGAAGAGTAGGGAACACTCACAATACACGGCTGCCTGACACTGACCTCTCCTCCTCCAGCCCATGGAAGATGTTTACCCAGTTAAATGCCAACAGCCCAGGACTAGCTTGCTTTGTGGTTCAGTGAAATACTGGTGTCAATAGCTAGATATCAAGTATGAGAGAAACGTACTTCTCCATGCTCCTTAACAAGCCTGACTTTTTACAGCTGACTTACTGAAAGGGGCAAGAGTGCTGTACCAATTAGTCTGCAGCCAACTCACTCAGAACACCTCTGCTCCCAGTAGAGAGCTAACTACTTTTTATCTAGTCATTTCAAAAGCAAAACATATTTATTCCTTGCAGCCAGCTGACAACATCTAATGCTTTGGCCTCCAGAAAGCACGCTGCAAATATTACCCCCAAACCATGGTGTAGCTAGAAAGGTGATGCCTCAACTACAGGGACAGCCATGACTCATCCCTCTCAGAGCTGCTTGCGCTGTCCCTCTGCCCTCACATGGTACGGTGACAGCTACACAACTGCTCCTTCACTACCGCAGCAGTTCCTGTGGCAACCATTACTTCCTATCGTGCCACAGAATAAAACACCATAAATAAATGTGACAGACAGGAAAGGCAAATGGGTTAAAGAGGCCACAGTGCATTTAGAGTTACAGATGTCACCTATGAAAGTTTCATCCTATTGCACAAGTACAAGTACTAGAGTGCAAATAACACAATGAATAATAGAAGATTTGGTGTAAGGCAGCTACATGGCAGCAACAAGGCTGTTACATGCTTCAGCATCATTGACATGATAAACTTGATGGTTTATACATGCTTTATGTCCCCAGTTTCAAATGGTCAGGTATCCACATCCTCAAATTTTTTAACAGTTGCTACTCTCATGTCTCATCATGGGCAGAGTTAGGAATACAGCCAAGAACTTAACGAGCAGGAAGAAAAAAACAAAATTATTTCTACTGCTGGAAGGGAGCCACAAATGTATACGGGCATTTGGGTACTCGGGTAAGCTGTGGCAGAGAAGCAGAGCAGGTGCTCCTCTGACCAGATGACAGTCAATCCCTCCAGGGCTCTCAGCCTGGCACCGCCAATGTCTCGCATACTCAGAAATAAGAATCACTGGACCACGAAGCCTGTCTACCTTGTTGGAGTGCTTTTAAGTGACTCCCAATTCCCAGTAATGGCAGCTAGGACTGCCTTAGGCTCACAGTCTTTGCAAATTTGGCAGGCCTGGATCCCATGCCTGCTTCCTTTATGTGAAGGTTTTTGAGAAATACTGTCAAATAATGCCAAAAGAAGTTTGATTGACATCTGCCATATTAGTCTTTTGCTGTGCATATTGAGGGTGAAAAAAGTATCAAGGGGGAAATGCAAGAAGTTCCAAAGACATTTTTCTCTACGCAAATCTCAGTTCTCTCTAACTTTTAATGAGTTTTAAATAAACCTGTTATCAACAGGCGTATTATGTGAATTAATGCAGAGCACCAGAATGAAATGTAAAATGTGTTCAAAAAGATAAAACAGGGCAGTGTTATTGGCTGTCACTTGTTTCACTGAAATACTGCATTCCTTCTACAGTACCCTCAAAGCTCATCTTCTCATTATTTTTTATTTGCTTTACTTCCTTATAATACATTTACATAAAGAATAAAATGTCATAATTTTATGCACTGTGAACGAGACCTAGATAACAAGGCAGGGAGAATGCCTTTGCACTTCATAAAGAAGAGCGCAAAAAACATGTCTCTGAAGGAGGAAGGTCACCATAGAATACATTCATAAAAAACAAAGCAAAAACAGCATCACATCTGATAGGACGCAAGCAGATCTGGGACATTTGCTGGGCTCCAGGCCAGATTTTATATCATTCACTCCGATAAAACCCAGAGCAACTCCATTTAAATAATTTTGTTCCACTTTACCCACAACTAAAATCTCAATCAATGGTACAAGTACCCTATCAAAATATATTTTCTTTCCCCTGTGATGTGATTTACCAAAGACAATACTAGATACAGTCATAAAGCCCAGTACTATTACTACCTATATATCCAAAATGGCATTCACTTAAAGTTCCTCCCTAAATGAAGATGATACTTATTTCTTCCTAAAAATTTTCTGATATACTAGAATGAGGTGCAATACACTAGGTACATAGTATTTAAAAATAATCATCAACAGTTTTGAGTAACACTATACAGCACCAGTTATAACTTCAATGGTAATTTTATATGCCAGTGAAAATAACGGTGCTGCTACTGTCAATCCAAACTACCTTTGCAAAGTTTGCTGTACAATCCTCAGTTACCCATGTGTTTCGTGGTTTGACACCACATATGAAAGACAATGGTGCAAGTGTTTATAACCTGGTTCGTGGATCACTAATGGATTACTCATTGAACAAAAAAGTACAGCCATCTGCATTACTTACCTTCCTTCCTTTTGGATGGAGATGTCCGCTCTGGAAAGATGGGAATCCACAGGCTACTTCAGTCTTAACCATAAGGAAATTAATACAAGTTTTATTTCACATCAGCATAAATCCTTAAAAACTCCACTCTATCAAGGTGTAGAAAGGCAACCTGGTAACAGAATCTTTTTAGTTTATTACAGAGTATAATGACAGGGGTCTTCAAAGATTAAGACGCCTGTATTCTATTAGTACTCTGCTTGCACTGTGTATACAGGTAACACAGTCCTCCTCATCAGAAGAGATTTTGAGAAAAGGCTTCCTAGACTTCAGAGCTGCAAGCAGTAGGTGAATTACACTAATTAAACTATGAGATACTTTCGAGGTTTTTTTCCACCTGTTCCTAAAGGCCAATATTAGCTACCTGTCAAAACAGACCAAAACTAATCTGTACATTGTGATCAATGCATAGACATCAACTCTCAGCAGTGTTTCTAGATTTACTATTTCAAGCACAGTTGTTTGGATTCCTTCTATTTCCCAGTGGAGATTCCAAGATAGTAAACCATTACCTTTTGGATTAGTAGCTACTGACTTACGAAACTAAATCCATATTCTCTCTATACACTATGAGATCATTTAACATTCATGGTTACTATTAAAGGTAACACAGAAAAATGAATATAAGAACCTTCTCAAGGTCATTTCTTCCTTCAACTTGGGGCTCAAGTATTTTAAATATCATTAATTTAAAATGATACTTGATCTAGGGTCAGAAGGTGCTGAATACAAGATCTTAGGGGTCACAAGTCTTCACGTTAACTCCAGATGAATTTGACTCTGCAGAAATAAAGGTTGCAGAAGTTAACAGGAGTGTTTCAAAAAATCGAATCAAACAAGAGAGCAAGAAGAAGGGCTGGCTAAAACTTGCATTCTCCAGGAAATTCGTAGATACTGAGAGAAGTATTAGCAGTTCTGTCAATGTCCTGTTATTAATGAGGGGGTTTTGCTGCTTAAAAAAAACAAAACAAAACAAAACAAAACAAAACAAAACAAAACAAA
>VZRU01018386.1:166770-191323 GCA_013398155.1 Pedionomus torquatus | reverse complement strand
AAAAAAAAAAAAAAAAACCAAACCAGGAAAACTAATATTACTGGAGTGGAATTGTATCAAATGTAATGTTTGCTTAAAACTACTTATTTGGATTGAATGTTCTTCTGACCTGTAAAACGTCAAATATACTTAATATGGTCCAAGCACTAGATACTTTTTTCTACCTGTGGAACTACCTACTTCCTGGAGCTGATCTGCACAAAAGAGAGAATTCCCAAAGCTTGCCACCTGTGGGTTTTTTGGTGTGTTTTTTTTTTTTTTTTTTTTCTTTTTCTTCCTTTAGATGACCACACTGTCAGTTTTGACTGCCTTGTCAGATGATGAGGAATGGCTCTAGTTATCAAGACAGCAATTACTTTGAGCCACATTCAGAGAAGTCAGAGGTTCTAGCTGACAGTAGACAGATGAACTGAATGCACTGATGAAGAAGGTAGTCTTCGAAACCTTCCCCATTCACAACAGACAGTGTTGGTTGGTATATACACATACACCTATTTCATAGAAATATATCCATTTTTACAACATTTTGATAGAAGTTTTGATAGAAGAAGATATTTATGGCCACAGCTCCATAGGCTCATCTGGTAGAAGCAACTCAAACTGAATTCTTGTTTAGACAAAATTTTGCATGCAAAACCTGTTCCTATTGCAGCACAGAGCTGACGAACATCAGAAAACTAAAAGGTACTATGGAACAGAACTGACTTCAGGCCAACATATGTATCTATGTCATCAAATTCAAGAGAAGATGAGATTAGCTCTAACTTTTATTATCCAAGCTGCAGAAAAATTATTCAGTATGACTAGGGTATTAGGCACTTCATTTAAAATATCTTCCTGAATAAACACATTTACTGTTTCCCAGGCCACGTTCTCAGAAGCTTTGCTTACTTCCTTGTTTCTTGCTCCTTTCATTTCCATCTAGCACAGACATTTTGTACCTACCAGAAAAACGAGAAATTCAATTCACTAGTGAGAACTCAGCTTTAGTGCATTACCCCTTGCGCTCTGTCTCTGGGATTTAAATCCCAGCTGGATGTTCATATTCATAAGACTGCAATTATTTCTGGATCACTGTTGTACTAACATAAGAACTTCACTTTCAGCAATAAGCAGAGAGGTTGTCAATTCTCTATGTGTGAGCATCTGAGATAGGAAGAATCCAAAAGGATATTAATTATCCATCATCCATAGGATCCAGAAGAACTCTGTATTTACATCCAAAAGACGTATTTTAAGAATCCACATCAGATTCCTTGTTGGTTTGTTGGTTTGGTTTTTTTTTTAATCACTAGAAATATTCAGATTAAGACCTTTCCTGTATATAACTTGTTACTTGTATGTAACAGATTGCATGAGTATTGCTTTCCAATAAAATTTCTTCAACCTGGAACTTGCCCGGGTGGCAATGAGACAAAGCTGCTCTGAAAGTATTATAATGGTATCCTACATTTACTCCAGCTGATTGCATTTTAGGCTATTAATGTATCAAAACCAAGGTGTGTTTTAAATTTTCAGACCTCTCAAAGTTAAGTATTAACTAGAAGTTATAATTGGTAAATATTGAAATTTGGATAATTTAGTAGACTGAGATTCTCAGATCTTAGAACTCTAACTGTGGCTAAATTATGTAAGTGCTAAGCCTTCCAAATCCTTTAGATCATGAAAGCACTAAAGATGACCGATATCGAAGCATCATGTGAATTAACTGCTCAAATACTGAGTATTTGTAGTCATTTTGCATAAACTAAAGTCTGTAAAGAATCTGCCTTAATTATGCATTGGCCACTCACTATAGGTAAGTAGCTTTTAATCAGAAACCTGATTGCCAACTCTTTTGTACCTGATCCCTAATGAATTGCCCTGTTACATGCTATTCCTTCACCCAATTAATACATCAAATTCACCTTTTTAATTTTGAGGATGTAACACACTTTATTCCATGCCTCATCTTATAAAAAGGAAAATCACAGACTGCATATATTGCATGTGATGAGAAATTATGACACTTTTGTTTCATGATAATATTCTTGCCAGAAAAGCAGATCTAGGAGCAGAAGTACTCCAGCTATAGAAAGAACACAGAGAGTAAATCCAAAGAGGGCAGCAGCAATTACTATGCATAACACAAGAGTTGGTATCTTGTCAGAGCCTTGAATGTAGATGATAAATTACATTAGCAGAGAGTTGAAAAATTGCCTTCTTAAAATACAGTAGTAACTAAAAAGGGAGCTGATACTAACTAGATTAGATTCAAGCACAACACACTTCTTTTTCAAATTAATGATTATGGCATAACACAACATTATGCCTATCATGTGTACATGACTAGAAAACAAAATTTTCCATCTTTTTGCTGTTTAGAGTCAACAGCTACAAAATTGATTTGCTCTTCTCTGTCTACTATTTGCTTAAGTGACAGCCTGTTCAATATACTAGGGAGCTGAAAGGTTGCAGTATACTAAGCTTTTTTCAAGTCTTCCACTTCCAAAAAATTCAGTGGCAAAACACCCCATTTCTCTCCCGCACAAAGCTACGCTCAAGGTGCCACTGCAGCCTGCTGGGCTTCAGAGTTTGTTTTTCCTTCTTGTTAGAGAACTATGCCTTTTATTTCCCTTTGCAGAACTATGATTTTCACTTGATGGTTACCGGGGTGACTCTGCAGAACAATTCTGCAGCATGTCCCTAGGTCTATAATATGAACTCTGATGTCATTTCCAATATATCCTTCTCAGCAGAATCACCTGACAGTTCTAAGATGGGAAAATGGCACTCAGTCATCACTATGCAGTCCCTCACAGAGGCAGACGGGTCCAAGTCAGAATCCCAAAGTACCCGGTGGATAGCACCAGCTCATCACTAGAACTGGACACTGCAGTTTATGACCATTCATAGTTCAAACAAGCCTTCCGCTTGCGTATGATTTTCTCACTGAGGAAATCCACTATTCTTTTCCAGCAGGCTGCTTGTAGTCTTCCAGTAGTAGATTGTACCCCTGTTGCTCTATTAATAAGAAGAAAAGGATAAAACTGATATTTTTTTTAAATTTCTATCACTACAGACCACTGAATGATTATGCAAAACACACATTTTAATGGCAAATACAGAGTATTAGTATTATAGCAAAATGTTACCAGTAAATTATCAAAGAGAATAAATGTCTCCAAATTCTGCTAACACTTCAAATTCTATCCAGCGGACATCTAAAAAACCAAAGGGCTAAAAAGTAGCACACTCACATACGTGTCTACAGAGCTTCCTTTTCTCTCCTGCCATCCACAGCTTCAGTAAATCTGCCCGATGATACGAAATTTCATTATCACAAACCATTAACCAAAAGCAAATTGAAATAACAATCAAAACTATTTGCTTTGTGATGTGTGTGTGGGCAGGGGGCTTCCTGCTGATGCAGCAGGATAGACTATTAAAAAAAGCGTACTTTCTTCTGGCTTTTCGGAGTTTTGTTTTGATGTTCTGCATGCTAATTCAGTCTCCCACCTTTAGAGTTTTATCAAACCAATTAATTATTAAGCTTATTAAAGGGACAGTCCTTCGCTTAAAATTCTTACATAATGCCAAACGAACTGAAAAATAGGAATGGTCATGGTTTCTTTTTTCTTAAGCGATTTTCATTAGAAAAGTCAACCATTCTGAAAGAAAAGTCCCCAAAGTAGTCCAACACAACATTTTACCTGCTTTGTGAAATGGAAAGTTCAGGGGTTTGTGACTCCAATGCAGAAGACAAAGTTCACAAAGTAAGTTGTGATAAATTATATAGATTACAGTAGACATACTGAATGATTCATTGCTTCTTATCTCCCAAATTCATTTCATTGTAGTCCTTTTTGCTACACACTTGTGAGATCCCAGCCTAGTGCATCATGTGGACAGTTCTAACATTCCAATAAAAGCTTTCTTTCAGTAGCCATAGCTACCCCTTCCTACTGCTTGCTCAATTATACTGAAAAAAATACAATATCAGAGACCATTAACAGTCTGGAAAATATGTGCATCTTAACCACAGCAAGGTTAGACCAGCCAAACCCAAACTGTTTTAGAGCCACACAGCAACATGCAAACCAGTTTTGAGGAAACCGAAGTTAATTGCTTACTAAAACAAAAAAACAAATCAAGGCTTAAACAGCACAGAGAGTAAACAAAACATACTCCCACAAACTGAAGCTTACTTTAACAAAATAGCATAGTGTAGAAAATAAATGGGGTCACTCCAGTCACCCTGACATCCCCTATTGGTTCTTTAAACTCTGCTCACCCTCATAAGTATCACAGAACTGAGATTTACAAAGTTTCTTAAAGAATGTATTGGGGACTCACAGGGCACGTCACTATTAGTACAGAGCAAGAGCAGAGGATCCAAGAAATGAAGCAACCACTCCTAGGTCTCAATGAAGTCTACTCTGGTCCCATGAACTTGTGGGTGGGCTATACCTTTTAGTTGAGTTTCATTCCAAAGAAATACAGTTCATGAGCTACAAGACCTCTCTGTGATATGAAGTAGGGGGAATGGAGATTCACTTCAAAAGCCCAATATTCATCTGAACTGGTAATGTGGACACACCCGTAGTCGTTTGAAGAGGAAAATATATTTCTTTATAGTTATGGCAGAATCAAACAATAACAAGTTCTCCTACTTTACATCTTCCTTCTCCCATTATGGTTTCATAATAAATCTTTGCCCAGATAAATTTTACCTAAAGTTGCAGTTTTCATGAGTAGATGGGGCATCACTTGCCTGATCTCCTTTTGTATAGTGGACGACTATTTAGATTTAGCTAATTAGGAAGTAAAAAGAATTAAAATACAATCGTTTCATGAAAGAACTCCAATTACTCCCGTTGAAAATTAGAACAATAAAAAGAATGCACAAACATCATACACATTTTGGCTGTGAACACATATCTCCAAGAGAGGAAAAGACTGACAAATTCTCTGATGCAAATAATCTCAAATAACTTTGTATTTCCTTAATATCCTTAAGCTTGTGAGGGGGGTAAACTGTGAATGCCTCCAATTTTGTCATGAATATTTCACACATCCCTAAGACTCACAACACTTACATACATCAGAGGAGTGTTATGAGACTTAATTAACGTTTGCAAATCACTGAGAGACACAGGGATGAAAGGTGCCACAAACCAGCAATACCTCATTGGTAAAACTTTCAAGAGCAGATCCTCAGCTGGTGTTAATTGTCAGTTTCCCTCTAAAGTCACTCAGGCTATCCAACTTATAAGTGCCTGCTTCTCCAATCGTAAGAGAACAAATACCATTCTTCTTAGAAAGATATCACAGAATAAAACACCAGTTTATCAGCACAGTCCCCGTACTGAATGAATTTTAAGATACGCTTTATTTCTGACAAGTGCCTTTCTTAAACTACAAAAAAGGTCTGTCTTCATGTTTTTTTAACAAGTGTCTGACAACCCTAAAAACAAAATGCGGTAGTTACTGACAAATTCTGTCTTGTTTTTCTACATATCAACTATAGATATAACGATTAGCATCTAAACCAGCTTAAGTTAAATAAAGGAGATAGACCCATAGCTGGTGTACATGTGCACTGCAGTGGGACAGACGACCGGAGCAGGTGCCCTGATGATGCCCACGAAGCCAATGGAATGTCAAACTAAAGCTCTTTTGTGTTCTCCATGGCTTTGTCTATGAAGAATTTCTGATGCTCAGAAGACTACAAAATAAATAAAGAAATCACCCTACAATTCCTCAGCTCTTATGACTCACACTTGCAGGTGCAAACGGTTACCAGGGTGACACACATTCACAGGCTACAAGCTCAAAATCGTGTGCGATTTCTTACCACATCTTGCGACAATGCCTGCTTCTCCAATCCAGGATTCCTTCTGATTTCCAGATTTCCTTCTGTGAGAGCTCAAGCAATTAACCCACGAGGCATGCAACCGAGAGAGCTTGTAATGGGAGTAAAGTATCAAAACCATGTTGATTCCCTGCCTGTGTCTTTAATACCACCTGTCAGTATTGGCTATTATGGTCACTTTCTGAGGCCAGAGTGCTTTAAAAAAGTTGCAATCCTGCGAAAGCAGGGAGCACTTCTTGCTAAGCTTATATGAGGAATTTTGTAATGGTCAGTTTTGCAACATCTCACAAGTTTTTCTGGAAAACATCTCTTAGCACTCACTTTCCTCCTGGAGTGCTAAGAAATGCCCTCCCCCTTCCACCAGCAAAAATACAGGCGTGCTTTCAAATAATTACTTTCCAAGCTAAAAATTAAAATATAATCCAAAGTACACGTATGAGTAAAATGCAAATCCTTGTATATTAAAAGATCAAAGAATAAACATTATAAAAACAGGTGAACAAAGCAGACCAGCTTGCTACATCCATTCCTGAAGCTCTTTGAAGACCCTGAGAATCTTTGCTCAAGGACAGTATCTGAGACACACTTCTGTGATAGCTATCACTATACCTGCAACCCTAAATCTTGCCCAACTCCCACAGCATTGCAGATTCACAACCTTTGTTATTGATGTATCTATAAATTTTCCACACCTATATGCATCCAAGCTGACAGAATCTAGCAACACTCATGCACTTCAAAAGATTAAAATTATGAAATAATAAATAATCACATTTATATATGCCCTCCTTTAGAGGATCCCCAAGTACTTTGTGAAAATATGATTTAGGCCTTGCTGTGCCTCTCTGTAGTGACATTTTTCTTATTTTATCAAAGGGGAAAATGTACAAAAAGAGTAAGTGTATTCCCTAAGGTCATTCAGCTAGTCAGCTGCAGTACAGGGAGTTTAATTTATGAGATCTGAATTCTAGTCAACAGCTCTGCTCCCTGAAATAACTAAACTCTTCCAGTTACACAGCACTATATGTTCCTGCACCGCCTTGTACATTTTCTTTTCTGTGCCATTTGGGAAAATACCATATATACATTTTCACTCATTACATCACTCTTCTCAACTTCAAAGCATTTTGAGCATAATTAAGATATTTTCTTATAATGAAGGTGATTGCAATAAAATGCAACGCAGCTAGGAGCCGTGGGACAAAAGCCTGATACCATTCTGCGGAGATTATGTGGATTAGGAGACACATACCAAATCATGATCATAAATGCAACTAATTAAATAGTACACTTACATTGTCTCAAAAGACAAACATGCTAGAGGGACTTGGCTGTTATGGAAGCCCTCTTAGAATCATAGAATGACTCAGGTTGGAAGGGACCTTTAAAGGTCATCTAGTTCAACCCTTCTGCAATGAGCAGGAACATCTTCATCTAGATCAGGTTGCTCAGAGCCCTGTCCAACCCGAACTTGAATGTTTCCAGGGATGGCACATCTACCACCTCTTTGGGCAACATGTTATAGGGTTTCACCACCCTCAGCATAAAAAATTTCTTCCTTAAATCTGTCTAAATCTTCCCTCTTTTAGTTTCAAATCCTTACACCTGGTCCTATTGCAAAAGGCCCTGCTAAATTTTGTCAAATATCACCAGCTTCTTTTTCTTGAGACATAAATGATATACGGTGTTCATTTCACAGATGAAAAGATGTAAAAAATGTAAAATAAATAATCGGTAACCTCAATTATCACAAAAATAAATGCTCTCTCCTCCCCCATCTCCCCAGTTTACTAGCAGGAAATACACTGTAAAAACCTAATATAAAACCAGGATAAGATGGCTGCATTTTAATTTTGACTTTGACAAGTCTTAGCACAGATTGCTTGAATGATTCCTTCTGCTGAACAGGGACATACGCTGGCCAAGAGTCAGAGTGCCAAAATGCAGCCCTAAGAGGACCAGGCTTAAAAATCTTCTCTGGGCCTCATTCAAACCTCCAGTTTGCTTTTCCGTTGCAGTTTTAAATCCCCTTTGAAATCCCAATTCCTTACAAGAAGTAAAAAGAATTGTATTGTCATTGTCCAAAATGCACTGGGGTGAGGGGAATGGAAAGGCTGTGGGCAGAGAACTCATTCTGCTCTGCCATATGAACAGCCGGTGAGGTTTAAAGACACCCAGTACCCAAAATAATATCCCATGTGGTCACAGGAAGGGCAAACTAACTAACCTTACCTAATGAACTCCAGATCAGCAAGGTTGTTTGAATTCAGCTTTCATCACAAAAAGGTGAAAGTCAAGATAGTAACATGGACACCAGAGCATCTTTCAGGAAATCTGGGCAGATTTCCTAGAAAGCTTGCTTTTTTTTTCTTTTTTTTTTTTTAAGTTTGGAACAGTCCTTAGCCACAGTCCTTAGCCAAGTTTTGAGCATCCTGGAGCCAGCCTGCAGCACAGGACTGGAAATACACAGTCCTTTTAGAATGATGTAAAATTTTACTAGGAAAGGTTGGTCTAAGTAAAAGCACCATCAGACTTGAATTTTTTCTCTGTGCAGTTCACATTAAATTGCAAGAGCTGAAGGAATCCAAGCTGCAAGAACAAGGTCAGGCAAACAGATGTCAACTTGTTTTGATTTATAGATTCCTTAGCACGTTCCAGTTATGTTGGACTCCTGCATGATAACCTTTTCAGCCTGCAGACAATAAGCTTTACTTTTTCCTTTACTTTTGATTGGCCTCTTAGAAATAGCCTGTGGTTAACAAACTCTTATCTCCTGAGAAAGTAACAAAGCAGCTCCGAGCAAAAAAAGCAAAGAGGAGGCATAATCCACCAAGTCTTAGAATTGCCAAAGGGACTTGGGCTACTTCATGACTCAACAGGGTGGAGATTTCATCTTGTACATATAAAATTATGCAAAATACTAACCTGTAAAGAACTTTACAAATAGATGCCAATCCCCTAAACAGGATCACATTGATTCCTAGGCACTTTATCATTGACATACAGGATGTAATTATTTTCTTAGTGGACTTTTTCCACAGTCATGTTAGAGAGCTGTCAGATGGTAACGATTTTTAATCAATACAATTTATATGTGGGAAACTATTTGGAAGGAAAAAATAATATATTAGTGAGCTTAAAAATGCAGGTTTATGATATAGAGCATTTCTGAATGTAAGATCTCTGATCTCATGGACTAGCCATCCAGCTGTTTAGAGCTAGGGCAATCTCTCCAATCGTTAATGCTTGTCCCTGTTAGGTAACAATCTCAGTCTTTGAGTCCCAGCAGAATAACAGCCATTCCTGGAACTGCAGATTACAGCATTAAAATTGATTTGGCACTGAATAATTCAAATTTAGTGAGGATATTTCAACTGAAAATTAGGAGATTCTGCAAGGCTGGTTGTGTGCAGGTCAGATCCAAACAGTGGACTGCATTCTGGGGCTCACTAGTGTCATTACACAGGGTGTGGATAAGTTGTTTACACACTCTCTGCCTTGATTTCTCTGCCTAGAAAAACAGGGATGATGAGACTTACATGCTGACTCAGTAGGCAAGCAAACTCAAATCCACTGCAGTGTGCAGGAAGGACTGCCCATAACCCCACCTGTCATATTCAAAGGCTGATCACAATTATAATACAGGTTTGTATTCCATAGCTAGTAATACTTTCTTCATTCAGTATTTCAGAGATTTGAATGAAAAACCTTAAAACACATTATGGCAAAAATAACCCAAACTCAACCAAACTATCAACACCACAGAAATGAAATCATTCTAGCAACAAATCAGTTCAGATAACAATCTCTAACATGGCCTTAATTTTGCAAATTACTTGTGCATATATTTAACTTTAAATCCCCAAATTATCATATTAAAGCCAATGAGATCTTTACTTGTTGAAGCACATCGGTAGATTAAGGGCTTTCTTGGGATTTGCACAGATCTCTATATTTTTAGTTTTTTAAACACACATTTAGTATCAATGTTTTAAAAAAATAAATAAATCACTGCAAATACAGTATTTGTGCTTAACATTCCCCTTCACATGGAAAAAAAAAATCCACAAAAATGAAGAAACCTAGTGAGTTCTACCACATAGTTTAGAGATAAATATCCTACCAAGAGTAGCATTCTGTATTTCTCCGTAAAAATAAGGAGTGAAGATTCTCCACATTAAACATTCCATCCATAAACAAATAGTTTGAGATGCCTTGAAAATAAACTATTTTTGCAAATTTTGGTTTTGTTAAAAAATGGATCATTTTTTAAATTATGCAAGATTTGCCACCAACACCTGCTGTTACTGATCACTTTTGAAAGGCTTGGTTAACGTCTGTGTTGTCACTGTAGCAGGACATTTTCCTTTGTTCTGTATTCAGATTGCTTTTTAACTGTAAAAAAGAAAAAAAAAAGCTAAAAGTTAAAACTGCACATTCTAAAAGATTCAAGGAAAGCGCTGTGTTTCTTCACCGTTTCTGGACTGCTATTCTTTTTTGAATGAAAAAGAAAAGAACGTATTTTTTAAACACCATGAACCGATACTACTGATTGACTTCGCAGGTCTTGTTTTCCAACTTTATACAGTGGCAGTAGCGTGCCAGGCACTCTTTGGACAAGTGAGAGAGCTTTTGTTACTTTGATTACATCTTTCAGGTTTGATTTTTCCATCCTGCTGAAGCACACACATACTTTATATTTAGAAGTGCAGAGACCAAAGCAGATGTATTCAAGGTGGACTTAAACTGCTGCTCTCCTACACCAAGTTCTTCCGTTTATCTACTACAGCACTGCAGTTCATGGCAGTATTGAATTATAGAGTCAAGTTCAATTTGATGCTCACTCACAAATTATAACTTCCCTTCCATCAGTTCTTCACTTCCATCTCCTAATCAGCACTCTCTGAGCTGGTATTTATGCATTTGATTACCTGCTCCCAAAGGGACCACTATGGCATTTACTGTTTCAACCTCACTCTTCTGATTTGTCAACTGCTCTCTACTTTTTCTAAATGTCTTTGTCTGCCTCAAAATTAAATATGCCTCCCATTACTTGTGTCATCAGTGTATTTCAGCAGATTTCCCTTGAAAATTGCATGACACTGAGATAAGAAGCATTGAACAGCGGTGAGAACTTTGCTCACTTCACCTCACTAACTCTGCCAGATTTGAAAGATTTGCGTCAAGGTTTTTGTTTTTTCCACTCAACCAAAGAAGATTCCTCCGTCAGAGGAAGCCAGGCATTCAAATTTGGCCAACTTCTCTTATATGCCAACCGATTTGAACAACCTCTTCATTCTACTCAGAGAAGAGGAAGCCTCTTTTTCCATTCTGAAACCTCAAGCCATGAGAGATTATTCCCCATGAATAATACAGGGCTATTAAAAACACTGGATTGCCACTTAAGAGGGCAACATTTTTCCCTGAAGGATCACTTGTCAATAGAGAAAACTGTTAAGTATTTGTTTCTGTATATGTTGTCTAAGTTTGCAACAATTCAGGATATGCTGTAAATATGCTTGTGCAGATGGGTCTTTGGTTTATCACTGATACTTACCACAGAGAGGCATTGCTCTATGTCTTTCAACAGCAAAGCTACCAGAAGTTTCAATTACAATTGATCCATTTCTCTCCTGCTTATCTGCTAACTATCTGGTTGTGGGATTTTTTTTCTCCTGCTTATAGACAGGAAATGGATACAGTCACGGTTAATTGTAAAATCTTGCTCCATTAGACAGATTACAGAACATGCCAATTTCGTCCGTTTTATTACTCCCTCCTGGGTTACCCACTTCTATCATCTGCAGCTATTTATAGCTGAATTTTTCATGGCAGAAGTTTGAAATTTCAATAGCAAGCTGTGTAGAAACAGATCTGTTTCTGACAGCATGCACCCTCCTCAGCATCAAGATTAAAGGTGTTTTGATGCTTAAAACGCACATTGGATTTTTCTCAGCATAAAGATACCAGCAAAGAGAATATGCAAGCAGTATGAAACTCTACTGCCTGCCTTTCCCTCAGAAGGAAAGGGGAATTTTGAGCTTCCGTGTTCATTGATATGTAATCTCTCAAATGAGGAGTAATAGTGATCATGGAGGTGAAGCATATCATACCACCTTCTAACCAGTGTTCCCTATTCCTACCTTAATGGTGCAGAAATTTCCCTGACCACAGCAGTCTATAGCACACTCTAATTTACTGCATTTAGGGCTATAAACCAATGTTTTACTACTGAAACTAATTGTGTCAGACACTTTCATCACATTAACACATTAGGCACCATGACCTTTGGATGATCAAGGAAGACCTAATTTAATAATTTAGAGACAGAGTGAGGCCTACTCAGGCCCCAAAGGGGAAAGAAATGTGGTATGAAAAATGATCCTGTTTCACTAGTGGGGATATTTGCTTACTAGATCTGCCAGATGAACTTTGGCTGCTACTTTTCCATAACATCTATGGGTCACATACCACACTCTTAAGTTCTCAATGTGCTGTTCCTTATAATGCTGCACAGGTAATGCTCTCAGATATCCTCTAAATTCTTAGAAGAACAATGCACTTTTGCTTGCAAGACTCCAATCTCACAACAGAAGTGCTTCCAGCAGCTGGAATAGCAAACAGGAGAACAACTGCAATTAAACAAAGGCAGCCATAATTCACTTGAAGCTTACAATACAAATTTGACATCTTTAAAGAAACAATTTTGTCAGGAACAGCATAATCAAACTTAGCCATCACTTATAGTTGACTGGTTCTCATCGGCTTAACTCAATCTCCATGTGAAAGCAGATACAATTCAGTATGAACAGGCAAATTGACAGAAAGTGCGTGGGACTAAGATGAGTAGACACAGTGGCCAATCCCTTTCACTTTCAAAATACTGGGGCCCCAGGAAAGCTCTCAGTCACTCTTACCCTTACAGTAAATATTCATGTTCCCTACAGATACAGCGATGATAAAGGGGCATAAGGTAAACTCATGGAGGTTTTCGCACTGTGTATTCAGAAGCAAAATGCTCTCTGGTACTAGGGCCTGAGTGACCTGCAAAAACAGATTGCAGAACAGAAATGGGAAATCTACCTTTCTTCCACCTTTTTATTTTTTTTCCAAAATAATTTCAGTAATTGTTCCTTTGTTAAGATGACTTTTAAAAATCCTAAATTAAAACTTTGGTTGAAATTTAGTGCAACAATTATTGTACAGTAATCTCTTAAAAGGTTTTTTACTGAAGGTTGAACAACTACCTAATATAGTTAAGGTGCAGAGTTTAATCAGTGTGACTAGGAGAGGGGAAAAACAGCCAGCCACAAAATCATTCGCTGCAATAAAATTTAACACCTGACAATATGTGCCAGATTAAGGGGTTATTTATAGACGGGGCCATACAACTATCCCCAGATTGCATTTGACAGTTCTTCCTTATTTGTGAATTCTGTTTAGCTTTTCTTTTCCTACTTGGACAATCCTTTTTAGAAAGCTCATCACAACACAAATGTTCAGTGTCACTTGTACTCAACTAATCCGCTCTTGGGGACAGAGTACCTGCAGTTCTTACCTGCAGCCCAGGAGCAAACAACTTCTCTTGCCAAAAAGGCATCTGGTCTACACCACTCTTGGCCCTGCCTGCCGAGACCAGAGTTTTTAAATAGGCTAATCTAGTGCATCAGCTCCTGCCTACCACAAGGTGATTCTCACAGCTGTTAATTGCCAAGCAGATATCAAAGAGATTTAGAAGTCTGAGAGTAAGTTGTTTTGCTTCATCTGAAATTAATTCCTACCTCTTTTGCCATGAGGATTTTAAATGTGAAATTAGGAAAATCCAGGGCAAAACAGTATTCTTGGTATGCAAAAGCAAGCTCTGCTCCCTGTCAGGCTGAGGTATCTCCTAATAAGCATTAGTAAACAGCAACAAAATAAGCAAAAAAGTAAATAGTAATTAAAAAAACCACTCACACTTAATATTACCATTAGCTAATTTCTAACTAGTTAGGGAAGGATGGGTAAAGCTGTGAGATAGTAAGAGATACAGAAAGAAGAGGAAATATTTTTAGATAGGGAAATTGAAAAGAAACAGATCAAGACAGAATACGATAGGGAAATTGCCATGGAGGCCACTATACGATACCACCAGTGATGGGAGAAACTTACCAACTAATGAAGAAAATTAAAACTCCTAGTACTGACCTCTATATATTTATGCAATGTAAGCAATTGTTGCATAAATGTACCTACAATGTTACCCACAGCATTGCGTTTATGTAAACGCCCGCGGACATTAGCAGAAGTTACACTCAGTAAGACTATACATAAACTTTTAGGTGTAAGCTAGTACAGGGGACCAACATTAAAAATACAGCCTACTTTCTCTTCCTGAAGTGAATTTAACACTTTCGGTATCCAATAAGAAAAATATGCCACAAAAATCTATCTAAAAAGGTAAATTTGGACCTTCTCAACCAATGCAGCCTGCTATTAATCTATTTCATCTTCATCTGGCATGAAAGAAAAAGATGAAAATGCACAAGCAGGTTAAATACATGGCTATTTTAACTTCTAACTGTACCTTCATGGACTTAATGAACCATGAACATCTTGAGAAATATATAGCCTGAGAACAGTAACTTGTTGGTACAGATATAATTTGCCATATAAACCGAACAGCAAACACAGGCAGATTAATTTTCTTCCTTGTTAAAAGAATTAAGCTTCATTCTAAGGTACTAACAAGCATATATTTACTTTCTGCCACAGCTGCAACGTCAAGGCTCCTCTAAAGCAATTAGCAAAGTGACAAGAAAGCAGTTACACTCACTTTACAAGCAGTGGATGGTATTTATACTTACATCATTTTCACACCTTGAGCAGAGTGTCCTAGTTTTCCAATTTTCTTGCCTCTCTACACTATTAACAATTGTGTCATGCTTCTCCCTCCATAATGCACGTAATTTTGTTTTTGACACAGATTTACAATCCTCAGCATTTAGTATACTTTCACAAACAATTTCTGTGCTGGTTAGAATAGAATTTCACGCATTTTTTTTGGAAAGCAACCCAACTCATCTTTGCTTGTGGTGTTTATTAAAACAGAGTTGCTAAGAAATCTTCATTCCTAAGTAGTAGTAGTTTACGATGTTATGGAGGTGATTCAGGACACATGCCTGTCATTCTGTCCCTCAACCTACCATGGACCCAGAGAAGGAATGATGTATTTACAGGTGTGGGCTCTCTTTGTTATTCTCTCCATCATAATCATAGAGATGCCATGTGCATACTCTGCCCATTTCCCGTCCCTCCTTCTGCCCTTTCCCTTTTGGGTGGCTATTATTTGATTATATGCACTCACTGATGCTTTAAAGAGTGAAAACAATTATAAATTAAGATTTCTAACTCTTGAGGTGCTGTCTGTTCTCCATCTAGCAATCTCTGCTATCTCACTGTTGTCAGAACCTCTGATAAATTAAAGTTAATTATATATTGACTAATTGGAAGGTAGGAGTAGACACTCTATTTTGTGAACTACAGGCATGGGGTACTGCTTACAGCCCCTTTCAGACAGCTTGTACTAGGTCAGATTTACTACGGGACATATAGGGGATATGGAACACCTACTCAAGTTTTCACAGAACTGATTCTTACATCCTAATCACACAAGCACCGTGGAACCAGCATGGATATGCAACATCCTCCTCTTCACAGCACTTGTTGTTATTATTTGTATTAACTACTCGGGTGATGACACGTGACAGGGCAAGGGAAAAAGCCACTGAACTGTTCCTATGACCGCAGGCAGTGCAGCAGTCAATGCTTACGCATCCACATCCTTGGATTGCAGGATGAAACGCAGTGCTGTAGAATGTTAGAAATACAGACAGAATAGCTAATTTACTTCTGCTATATATAAAAAAAAAAAATCAGTAAAGGTTTTTGTTTAAAAATCCATTTTTTGTTCTATGCATTCACTTACTGATGGGGAGCTGTTACTCTGCTGGGAATGCAATCATTAATTAAAATGTAGCAGTTTTCCTGTCATATAAACTTCTGCTGGGAATGCAAACGTTATTCAAAATGAAGTATTGTTTTTTTTTCTGATACAAACTTCTGTTCTAGGGATCTTTCTCAGTGCCTGTGCTATGCTTTTTCTAATGGATACCTGAAATCAAGGGAAAAGACACAACAGCCATATTTTCATCTTCTTTACTTATCCCACTCAGAGGTGCTTGTTTCAATTGTTGCATTTAAGAACTCCTTGTCACTGATCAAAAATGCATTATTCAATCAGACATAAATCTCAGCCTACTTTGGGCAGAGCTTGAGAAAATACATTAACATGCTGAAACCTAAGGCTGGTAAACCTAGTTGCTCTGCTTTCAATGCAGTAACACAACATTAGCATCCTTTCAAAAACTTGTAGTAGAATACTGAAAGCACTTGATGTTGTTTAATATATGCTACTCGCTATTCTATTACCACTGGTGTAACTTAAATAAAGCATAGCATCTGTGTAGCAGTGTCCATTTGACTGGCACCGTTTGCTTCCCTTTTGGTTTTACGTCTTTTTCGTATTGTGGGACTCTTGTTTTTATTGCAGGGGACATGGCAACCCAGAATGTACAGTTTTAATATGTGCAAAGTGGCCTTTGCTGCACAAGTACTCGCTGTCCTTGAGTACTGGGGGATTAATCAATATGACTTTTTATCCTGCTAAAATTACAGGGCTTGCCAACAACAAAACGCACTTTTCATGTGTTCAGTAACGAGTTTGTCCATGTCAGGCAGAAAATTATAAATATAAAATCATTACTGTTGGAGGGACAGGATGAAAAAAAAATATAGCCCAAATTTTTTGGAGACATGCCTCTATCTCTTGAAAGAAAAATGTCATCTATAATTTAGACAAACCACTGAACAGAATAGCATACTTCCTTGAAATGATTTTCACATGCTCTAGTGCCTTACCTGCTTTTGATGTGATAAGTAAGCTTAGAAGTGCTGACTATTTGCACAGAAAACAATGAGAGAAACTTTGGATCTGCATATGTTACGTGGAACAATTTGGAGAAGAGAGCAAAAAGAATGCAACATTTGGGACCATTTCATATATTGGCAATAGCAGACAGAAAAGTATCTCAAGGAAATTCTTCATATAAAATTGTGCAACTTGAACTCTGGTTACATTCACTGAACACTAATTAACTAGGTTCTAAAAATGTTAATATCAAGCATTTTTTTTGGAGTGGGAGAGGAGGTGGAGGACAAGAAAGGAGGGGCAGCAGGAAGGAAGAATAAGAAACTTTCAAGGAAAACCATTTCCACAAATTCATCATTTTGAATTATTGCTTGAGATTTAATACAGCTAAAAATAGAGCAGAAAGCACTAGTGTCCAGCACCACTACCCAGCTCTTACAACAGAAAGGCATTCTGTCTTGAGAAGATGACAGTCAGCATAAATCCCTGACAAGCCACAGAAATACATGTGAATGGCACTATGCTTTTCATTCATACCCCTGTCACTTCTGCCTTTCAGGAGACCTGGCAAGACAGTCCCTTGAAGAAAATGTGCACCTTGACTGCATCAAGTATTATGAGAAATTCCTTACTGTTGGTATACACAGATGCAAATTTATTTCCTCTTTCTTTGTTATCTCTCCCAGGAATCTGGGACAGGAATTCCTAAATTACCTTTCCTGTAGAAATTACAGCCATTTACAGAGCAGCAGATGAGATGCACTTGCAGTTTCTTTACCTAACCTCCTTGAGCACTAAAAAGCCAAAATTCTGTTTCTCTCTTAAAACCTTTCTTACCAGCAATACGGAATCTCTTAGGCCAATTGTAGCGTTGCTTTCATATAAACAGTTTATGCAAGCATACTCAGCCTAGACTTACTGAATAAAAAGAAAAATAAAAATTCAGTATTAATTATTTTTTTCTACAGTATTTAAAGTATCAGAGCTGTTCTGCTTCACAGATTAATCCACTTACTGCCATTAATGAACACAACTGAGCAATTTTCACAAAAACACACTGGCCCAGCATTTGTATCTTCTTTTTAAATGCAAAGACAGATGGACAAGGAGAAACAAGAGTCTGCATTATGGCCCTCCAAGGAATATTTGAAAAAAGGGTCAAAATAAATTTTGTTTCAATGCCTTTTTATCTTTACCAATGGCAACAGAAAATGAAACACTCAGCTTCATGTTCAGAATCACAAACAGTATTTGTTATCAAGTGAATGTATTGGTGTTTTTTCTTTAAAATAACAAGAATAATTTATTCACATGATAATTTTAGGATTTTTTTAATCAAAAAATTTAATGACATGGGCAAAATCTTGGAAACGTGAAACCTTAGTGTTTCAAAACCCCAAACAGGAAAATAAAATTAAGTTTAGATTAGTTTTCTAGCAGTTAGCTTTATGGGCTTATGTCATAAGATTTTCATTTTTGTTGTAGAAATTGTGTTGACTTCTCATGGTTCTTGAGAACATAAAAATCAAAACAAGCAATGAAAGCTATTTTTCAAAGGTCAGGGCATATGTGTGCTTTACTAATAAACCTCATTTCTTCTTGGTCTTCAAATGCATCTTTTCACAATAACTCTAATTCCTCCACATATGCATTTCTGTTCCTTTTGAATTTTAGGCAGTGATGTCCATTGTGATCTTGTGAGATGGATAGTAATGAGTTCTTGACAGAGCATTAAGTTTTGACACCAGAAAGCTTAATGCACAGCACACACGGAAAAGAGAAAATAACCTCCCAAACTTTTTGCCATAGAAATTATGTTCCTTTTTTCCATCTCATTTTTTCAGACTTCACTTTTGTAAGGCAAAATTTTATATACAGCTATCTTGTAACAGAGAAATTTTGCAATTTTTCCATTAAATTTCTTGCAAAAATGTAGAAAAAGAAGTTTACATAAGTGCAAATATTTTTGTTTTCCTTCCTACTCTGAATAACACTTCTGGAAAAGCAAAGCATTATATTTGCACCTTTTGGGAAACAGGAATATAGAAGCATCAGTCATACAATTAGTATAAAGGCCTTTTTGTTTCCTTAATTTCAGCATGCAGTAGCAGGGCCAAGTTGTGTGTCTGTAGCAATGAGGAATTCCTCTCACTTGGGACAGTTTTCTTTATCAAACAAAAACTTGAGGCTAAAGAAACCACCTTACCTATAACAGAAATCCCATGGGATTGCCTGATCTGTATTCCACTGCCTGTTATCACACACAACTTCAGTCCTAATCAAATCAGTGATCTTTATTAAGAATAGAAAAGCTGTACTAAGACACCTTAATCTTACTAAGGGTGGAAAAGCTATAGACAGCAGGTACACAAGAGCCAGGAGAGATTTTCCAACAACAACAACAAAAAAAAAAAGACCAAAGAGGGGAAAAATAGGACTCTGAGGGTTTTACTATATTTGGAAGACTTTTATGGAATTAACTGGAAAAGCACGAAGTTCGGCAGCTTGAGGCAGAGCCAAGGCTCACCACATTTGGAAAAGGTTGCCTAAGGAACCATGACCAGTTTTATGGAGAGACTTCTTTAAAGTTGTTTTTCTGTTGATGCTTTACAGCCCCAGAGATGTTTCACTGTGGCAGACTTCTGAGCCTCTCGGACCACTTTGTATCAGACATAGTCATGAAGAAAACATCTGGATTTCACTCAAATGACAATGCTTTGCATGAATATACAATCATACAGAGTACAGGAAAAATCCTTTTAGTAATGACTAAGCAACATAGGTGTTTGAAATATCATATGTTACAAATCACCAGAGCTGCACTGTGGATGTGATTAGAAGTCAAAAAAAGTACTCAATAAAATTTAGATTCCAGGCATGACATTCCAGAATCCAAGTCAGATGAACCACTAGCTCCTCTCCCTTTCTTAGCACCCTCTACATATTATCCCCTTGCCCCCGCTTTCCCCCCCTTCCCCAGCTTCTTTTGCCTTTGATTTTTTCATTTTTTTAGGTGTTTGATTTGATTTGCTGAAGAGTTCCACAGAGTTGTTTAAAATGGTTAGACCTTCTCTTTCAACATTACTCTGTTTTTGATAGCTTTCCAAGATGTTTCTTCCAAGAGTTCTAGTAATGTATCAGAATTTCAGGAGAGAGAAATTAGGAGAAAATAAGACATAGGACAGAAAATATTTTCTTTCAGCAGATATTTGAAGCAACAGATGAAGGCAGGTGAAGACAGAGCAAGGCTGTCCGGGAGCAGATGAGAAGTCTACTTGCTGAAGAATATCTGGGGGTGGTGAAGGGGTGAATGCCAACACCAGCCAAGCATCAATAAGGAGGGCATTTTCTTCATTTAAGTATTTTAAAGTACAGCTTTGCTCTTATACCGGCATACCCATATAATCCTATTTATCTTGCATACCCGCAGGAGATTGAAGCTCATAGTAATTTTCTGAAAGTTTGTTCACTTTCTCAAGTAGGTTTCATCGCCAACAACATGCCTGAGCTATTGCCTCGTCCCAACTAAACTAGTTTTGAACTGGATTCACCGTGCTTCAGTCACTGTATTCTGGATGAGCCCTCAGAAGCCCCATTGTGAGAGCATGTGGAATACATTAGGGCTCTCTGTCAACTCGCATAGCTTTGCTCTCTCCAGCAGCTTCCTTGGCCTAAAGTGCATCCTAGAAGCATAACTATTTCCAGTGAAATAAATCTGTTAAAAAGTCCTACAAATTAAAAGGAAAGCTTGGAGTTCATATCAAATAAAGTAACTTCATTGCCTTCTAATTCCTTCAGCAATCAAAAAATAAGTAAGGAAACAGAGAGTGACAACTGCATATCCCAGAAACACAAAAAATACACCAACATAAGAGCTAACTGGGAGTTTCTCAGATGAATCAGAAAGTGTCAATTTGTTGAAATCTTAAACTTTTTAGGAGAAATTATGAATTTTGACAGAAAAATGTTCCTGGAAGAAAATTCTAAGGCCCCAGCTCCTGGGACCCTGCACCACAGTTTGCTGGTCTACTTTAATATTCAAAATGTTTCTCTAGCTGGAACTCCTTGACTTTACCAGGAAACTTGCAGGATTTATTCTGGGAAAGCAGCAGATTTGTTTGATAAGGCATCTGAAGGCATCTGGAAATACAAAATCTTCCTTTGACTCTGAATTGTTGTTCCACTTATGATACCTCAGAATATTTTGAGAAAATGTTTTCTTCATGTGAAATCTCATGCTATTTGAATAGTTTTACTTCTACCATGGAACCTATTAGTTCAGTAAGGCTAACCAAAGCCTAAAATCAGAAATACCAAAGTCCTGATTGGCCTTAAAATCCCTTATGTGAAATTATACTAAATTGAACAAAACACATACGCTCTTCAAGAACTGGCATGCTTAATACAAGTGTTATGGAGGCACTGCACAACAGATCTGTAGGAAGAATTCTAAAACTTTATTTCCTGTTTCACAACACAAAGAAATCAAGAACCCCACCAAAATAGCCACACATGTAGAGAGCCTGACTGAAAAAGTTATAAAATACTCCATCCAGAAATTCATTACCTACCAAAGAGTTTGCTTAATGACTGTGCCCAAAAATTATGCACTTGACCTCACTCAGTACTGAAGGGAACTGCAAAACCAGATCCTGAAGATTTTTCCTGATCTGGGGAAGGTCAGCATTGTTTATTAAAAGTTCTGTATTTTTGTATTGGCATAAAAAGTACTGTTGGACTTGAAGCTGCTTTAGGAAATCTCAGCTCAAGGCACAGAGTTCAGGCTTAACTTATTACAAATTCTCATGAGAAGGGCTCTTATGAGATAAACAGCCATGTGAATTTTTTTTTTCAGCTGGAATACAGTCTCTCTGGTTTCCTTTGCTTTCCATTCCTTTGCTTTGTTTGTTTTGGTGTGAGTTTCCCAGAGTTTGCTTCCTAACTTAATCAAGAGTGTTAGCAGCCCAAGGGACAGAGAAGACAGCTCTCGTGCTCTCTCCCTCACTCTCAAAACCAACCAAGAAACAAAAAACCCACCACCGATGTGTAGAAATTAACTTAGTTTTTAAGACATCCTGAACTGTTCCTACGTCTGATACTTAAAAGGAAAAGTGTGACAACCTGCTTTTACTAGAATCTGCTATTACTGTTTCACCTGGCACACCCACATGAATTACTACGGTACCTGGCAAAACTATGAAACCCATAGCTGGAAGCAGTGTCCCCAAGAAAAGACACTTTCCTGATCAGACCCACAATAGTGTGCATGTGTACAAGCACCCATTTGAGAAACCATGTTTATTAGCCGTGCCTCAGAGTAGCAAACGTGCTTTCCTAGTAGGATCAAGTTTACCTCTGGGCTCATTCAGCTCTTAGAGACAAGTCCTGAGATGTCTTTGGTGTGTTTCTACAGAATCATACCTTTTCATGCTCCACATCAAGACAAATGATCTAGAAATGAGCTCTAACCACACGCATTTAAAGATCTGTAGACATTGTCAGTTCATTGCACGAATCCACTACCATCCAAAGCAAATATTGATGCACAGTTATGTTACGACCAAAACCAGTGAGTAGCCACCCAGTGCCACAGCAACTTGTCACAAGAGCAACAAGAAAAAGCAGACTTATCCACATGGGGCTGCAGAAGCAGAGTGTGTGGGGAACCATGCTACACACACAAAGTTATTCAGATAAGAAAAAATTAAGAAAAAGCACACATAGCTGTGGCTTTTTATTTGAAAACTATCAGTTTCTCTATGGCCTATAAAGAAACCCGAAGAAAAAAATGACAGCAAGCTCAATTTTGAAAGAGGCAAAAGGAACGGTAAGACATAAATTAAAATCTGTATTACTGTCAATTACCCACCCAGGGAACAAACCCTGAGGGTTCCCTTCAGTATTAACGTAACTATTAAAATATGTATTGTTCTTTTCATATACAGCGTGTTTTCATTTGAATTTTCTTCAAGAGAGTCACCGAGACATTATTTAATTACATAAGTAAGAATTTTCAATTCCTACAATGTTATTTGTTAATGCAAGAGACAATCCCCACTCTTTTGTGATAATACGTAGCTATTTATTTACAAGCAGCTACAACTGATTTTTAATCAATTAATCAATTGCATTTTAATCTGTTGCATCATTGGCTTGCACTGGTTAAGAAAATTCCCCATCCTTCAGATCAACTAGTCATGAGGAATCAAATGAGGAATCAGAGCAATAAAACTTAATCCATCTGCATATTCAGCAAAACTAGAAATGTTATTAATGTAATAATAGGCAGAAAGTCAAATGTATAGCAATGCCTGCATTACAGCCACTCAGTTGAATAAATTCCACTTATTCAAACGGAATCAAAAAAAGGGTTATAATCTTCAATGGGTAAAATTTACATTTTCACCAGTTAAGCAGTTTGCAAATAAAATTAGATTTTAACATTCCTAAAATTTCAAACATTTACCAGATAAAGGACTTTTCTTATTGCTTATTTGTGTAAGACCACTCCAATTAAATTTTTAAATAAAATCAATTTACTGCAACATTAGTGACTGAAACTATGAAGTGCTTAAAAAGATGCATGGCAGGGTAGCAGGAAAAATAAAAAAAAAATAAAATAAAAATAAGGGCAATCTTTGCTGCAACATTTAGCAAAATTAAAAAAAAAAGTCCATTTCACCCCATATCTATCCCAAGTGCTGGATGTCTTTATACAAACAACACTACATCCAAGTCAGGTTCATCACTGTGTACCAGCTTATTACCCTATAAATCCAGCAAGCATAGAATGCATCACCAAACCACAGCACATTGCAAGTAACTGAGTGTGTACTTGAAGGAGATTTGCTTTGTTCCAGTATATCCTGATAATGGGGCAGAAGAGGTCAAATAAAGGCAGGTTTGAATTCTGTAATAAGGTCCCTGAGCACTGTGTAAGCTGTCTTTAGTTTCGGTGACAGAAAACGTTGCTGTATGGCAAAAAATGGTACACTTACTAGTTGCATAGCACCTAACCTGAAAAGAGGGATCTTTTCAGTTTATGAATAATCAGTAATAGACTTTTGCAACACTGCAGGATGATGGTGGTCATCAATGCAATCAGATCACACTGGATAGACTTTTCCATCATACACACCCTCTAAGACATTGTATTAAACATCACTATTACTTCCAGTAATTACTTCCATTATCAGTTCAACTAATCCAGGTTACTGTTCCTGCTCTTGAAATACTAACTGATGAAGTGCAGACATTTCACAAGCTAGCTTCAGTAATACTGTTAACTATCATAATTTTAATATTTTCTAATATGATTTGCTTTACCTGAAGTCGTACAACCCAGATAAAAAGTAATTGCAAAGCAACATCAGCTCCATTTAAAAGTTTGGGTAGGGGAAAGGAGATGTGTGCTCCAGAGAACAACTGGAGAGAGTGCCCAGAGCAAAGTTAAAGGGTTCCAAGAAGAAATTAAAAGAAAATCTTAAAATTTCATAATTTAGAATTATTTTCAGGCTGTCTACTATTGATATCTGTGCGAGACTTTTTTCAGCATACTCTCTGATCAGAAATAATTTTAAAATGCATCATCCACTTTTTTCCTAGGTAAAAGAAACAAAACTCTTAGAGAGATTAAGACATTGCAACACTGGCAAATTCTTCACTGCCACAAATAATACGTGCTTAATTTGTTGCCAATAAAGAGAGCAATAGCTTCCCAAAGCTCCTTT
>VZRU01018386.1:0-166749 GCA_013398155.1 Pedionomus torquatus | reverse complement strand
TTTTTTTTTTTTTTTTTTTTTTTTTTACGGTAAGCTATATATTAGGCCACAAGAAAGAAATGCAAACCAGACTGGCACGGAGGGATGTTTGAGGATCTGGAGAAATGAACTAGATTGAATGAAGGAAATTTGGTGGTGGAACTCTCTCCCAGAAAAAGTCTGCAAATACAAATAGAACCAAATCAATCACAGGAAACCGTGAAAGGCCCCCATTTGCAAAAATCAAGGCCCAGGTGAGATAGTCTAAACACGGGAAAGCTGGCAGTACTGAAACAGTGTCTTCCATAAGGGTTCACTTCAATATGTGTTATGCGAGACAACCCCTTGCATCTCTTCCACCTGTATCTGTCAGAGGTAGCAATGCACAGGCATCAGCTGAAACATTTAGCATTTCCCAGGGACAGTACTGACCTGGCAGTAATGTCATGCAAGCAAGTGCTAAGTCACCCAATTACTTCTCTGTAAAGTGAAGAAAGATAAAATGTAGACTTGGACAGGCTTAAAAAGTTGGGCAGTGAGGATGAATGGATTAGACAAGAATAGCACATGTTCTCTGCACCATTAAATCACGCCAATCCACAGATGATTATTTTAAGTTAAAATATTCAAACACCAGTTGGAAGCCATGGTAATATCTTGATTTCAGTATGAGCTACTGATTAAATTTCAGGAATATTACACTATTTAAAAAGACTGAGAGATCTAACAATCAAAACAGACAATGCATCAATTCTTCTCACCCCAGAAGTCCCAAGGGCAACTGATTTTATCATGGGGGGGTGGAATCTGTCTGTATGCCCTGAAGTCCAACACAAAACAGAGTATTTCTTTCAGAATCATGTTAGCTAGGGAGGCACAGAAGACAGCATATTTTAGCTTAATCAGATAACAATGAATTAGTGAATGGAATTTAATATAGTTTTAAATATTGTTAGAGCTCCAAAAAATAAAACCACCCTAGCTTCACGCAGTTTTTAATTTATTCTGTATTTCTGATCCTCCCAGTATAGAAAACAGAGACACGCTGTCCTGGCTTACTGGCTGGACCAGCCAAAACCACAACACATGTGCATATATATTTTTTTTTGAGTACATACACTGGTATGTACTCAACATGGTTGCATATGAGTGATGAAAGCCATCATTACTCAGGTTCCCTCAAAGAAGCACCAGTATCTACTTCAAAATGCATTGACAACCAGCATTCAGTCTGTACTACATATTTCGCAGAAAGAAATTCACAAATATTTAAAATATTTTTTTAAAAGGCACATTTTTTTTGTTACTCCTTCTGTTGGCAGTGGTGCTATATTCCTCTGAGCTGAACAGTACAGGGTTTAGAAGAAATAATAAAGACCTATAAAAATCTTAACTTTTGTGTACCGACAGCATCACAAGTCCTTAAGTCTGTTACCATAGTCCCTTATCAATGCTAATAACAGAATTACATCATCTTTGGCACAGAATTCCAATTTTTAAATTAAGATCTCCTGGGGTCTTCAAACAGAAAAGCACCTTTCTCTGCCTAATACATTTAATTGGATTTATGGAATACACTGTATACTATTTTAAAACACTTGCACTCTTGAAAATACATTTACTTCTTGTTACAATATTCCAGCTTTAGTGAACCACCAGGCCCCATCATATTGCACTATAACTGTTTATAACTCTTCAGAAAGAGACAGAAAGCATTGAAAATCTGCTATATAAAATGTTCTATTTGTAACTGAAGAGATGGTATTTAATTACCAGAAATATAAGGGAATTATGATTAAATTAGGACATTCTTCACGGTGGGAATATCGTATCACAGAGGCGATCATGTTTTTACATCATAATAAATCAGGATCTATTCTGTCATTTTGAATTAAAATTGATAGTCTTTTTATTAACTCCTATATCTCTCATACCTCTGAGAGTTATTGCTGGTGCATCAGTGTAGAAGTTTTATTAAAGGTGAAAGTGTGTGAACATTATAAATCTGATTATGATTTCTGAAACATAATTAAATCATTCCCCTGCTAAAAAATTTATCCGAGAACTGCATGTAGAGAAAAGAGACGATACTGATGAACAAACAGAATCTTCTTTTATATCCTGTCAACATACACAGTAGTTCTGCTTCAACATGCTTCAGTCAGCAACTAATTCCTATCTGCATTTTTTTCGATAATGTTCTTTTAAAAAATCTGCAGTATTCTTAAATGAGAGGAGGGGAGGCGGGCCCTCCATTAGATGATGCACAACTACTTCTTGCAAAATTAAAAAGATAAAGCAAACCACTATTATTCCATGTCTGACTTCATTAGTCCAATTCCTTTCTGCTTCTCAAGTGATCAGCCCCGGTCTACTGACAAAAATGGGTTTTACTGCATAATTATTTGCTTTTGCCTACATCCTTGGGCTCAATTTCTCTATTATCACATTAGTGTAGGTTAAGATTTACATTGCAGAAGAGATAATGCGATGAACAGAGAAATCTGGACAGTTAATGACTTCTCCTTAATATGCAGGCTATTCTTTACATTAGTGACAAACACTGGTATTTCACTTACTAAAAGCGTGCCAAGGTGTAAGATGATTTAAGTCCAATATAACACAAATCCTTCTTGCTGTTAATCATGCAGCAATTCAATGTCTTACCATTTTCACACCGGAAGGTCAATAGCGCAGTGAGATAGAATGCAGGCGACTAGCATTTGCAATCATCCCGGATATCTTCCCTGCTGCTACAAACATGCCTAAACACCCTCAAAAAGGTCTGCAGGTCTCTCTTACTTAAATATTCCAGTATCTCATTGACCTAACATTTTGCATTATTTGATTAAAAAACAACATACTAGAATATTAGTTTAAAAAAAGTTCACAAACAGGCAGATGCCTTTTCTGTCTGGTGGTCTTTGGGTTTTTTAAAAATTCATCTGTCCTACAGCACAGCGTGTTCAAAGTTCTCCATTTCTTTTTGGACCCTCAGCCCCATCCTAAAGTATATTTGCCCTGTAACCTGGTATGTGCCTTCAAGTTAAGAAGTCAGAAAGAGTATTTAATTAAAAATAAATCTTAGTAATTTTTTTTTCTGGCCAAATAGCACAACGTTTGGCTTTAGCTTGACTTGTATACACAACACTCTGCAGCCTGTGCTTTACTGCTGCTGTTAAGGCAATGACATAGCTGCAATGCCTTGGACAGGACCATATTAAGGACAAGAAAAGAAACTCTTCTGTACCGTTACACACCAGGCAATGGCCCAAAGAGCCCTATATACAAAGAAAACGTGTTGGGTTTTATTCTTTTTTTTTTAGACACAGTAGATTAGAAATGAAAATACTTCTGTGCTATAGGACCACTGTCTTCAGGGTGGAGAGATACTGACTAAATATATCCTGCTCTAAGTGTCAGCTTTTGATATTGCAAAACAAATTGTTTCCTTCAGATTCTACTATAGTGTAGGAAATTGAACTGATTTGAGAAATAAAGACATTAAAAGTCTGAATGGAAAGATTTGTGTAATGTCAAATACTGATATAAATGGCATAATTTATACAGCCAAGGCAAAAACTGTCTAAGGTAGACCAGCCACCAGCTGGATAGCAAAGAGCTTTTATGAATTGGCTATTGTTATTAATGCTAATGGTGGATCATGAAGGAAACTGTCACATACCACCATTTCTGTTTTGCCCTCATCCCATGGTAAGAATAGGAAAAGCAACACCTCAGTAACACTATTTTACAATCCTCCGTTTCAGTTTATGCTTCATTGTATCTGTCCAGATACCGGTTCTGCAGCACCTTTAAAATAGTTTTCAAAGGTGGCAGTTTCTCACTGGTTTAAAAGAATTCATTATCAGGAACCATTATAAACTCTTCTGATAACAGCTGTGCTGAGAGAGAAACGGGACAGGTTTTGAACTTAGGGAGAAATGAAAGAAGAGGCACTGAAGGTGAATGTCAGTCTTGTCACTTGTGGCTGATGGGTTTATCCAGCAATTAGCAGCAATGTGGCTGCATTCGTGTTGCTCTGTGAGTTGTGTGGAGAGTTCAAGATCACTTCCATAAAGTTCCTGTATGCTTACCTAAAAGAAAATCTAATTTTATATCGAAGGACAAACAATATCAGCTGTTTAATTTAAAACTTTCACATTTCCCTCAACTACCAACCTATAGCTTCATAAGTAATAAAATAAAGAGATGAATGTCTTCTTAATTAAAAGGCAATTTAGGATGGGCTAGGTGTATTCTCTACATACACATGGGAATAAGGGAGACTGTTTGGACTTATGCCACCTGAGGACTGTAAATCTACATGGTTTTTCTGATATAAAACTTCTCTGAAAATTCTCTGGCTGAGGTACCGCTGCCCTCACTTTCCATAAGCAAACCTAGGGAGTCACAACTGGCTTACATAAAAATGATGTAGACAATAATAAGTAACAAATAAATGACAACTTACAATGTAGCAATAAACTTTTTCAAATGTGGAAGCTCAAACCTGTGTGGTTTGTTTGAAAAGCAGGGATATTTGAGAAATAATTAAGAACTAAATTGCAAAGTCATCATGTACAAGAAAGGCATCAGATTCTTTTAAATCCACCGCCCCCACTCCTGGGCATAGCCTCAGTTGTAGTAAAACAATATAGCTAGAGGGGCACTGAAACAGATCTAATGGAATTTTTATTTTTCCCCATTGAGGACTTGGAATCCTCAAAACTCAGCCCTCTACATCCATTACTAAGAGGCTTCCCACCAGTGCTCTTTGCAGCATTCACAGCACCAAATATACATCTATTATTTCATTCCAAAAGTTCTTTCAGCCCACAAGTGACTTCTGCAAGTGAGGCAGCAGTGTGCAGGGCTTTCCTGAGTCTAGAGGTCTTTTGATAGAACTCTCAGTCGGCTGAGGAACCAGAACTGGTGTAAGCAAATGCCAAGAGGACTTTGCCTGAGAAAGGATTTCCCCCTGACTGGGAAGGAAGCATGTCCTCATCTGCACAAAAAGTTTCTAAACCCATACGATCACTGTCTGTCTTAACTTTCTGCTTTTTTCTTTCCCAGTTTCTGAGGGTCCAAGGGAAGTGATGATCTGCAGACAGCAAAATGAAAATCACAGGGGCTGCAGAGAAAGCAGTAGTTCCTGCACATGCAAGTCTCCTCTGCCACAAGACGAGCAGAACAGTCCAACAAATCTCTTGCTCTGCTCAGGATTTAGTGGAAAACAGAAGTGTTTCAGAGTTAGCAGCAACTCCTCCTTTTTTTAATTGGTGATATTTGTTAGCATGGTTACAACAAGGGTTGCATTTGACCACATGGCTTTAAATTGCTAAGATTTTTCTTTTGAAAAATAATACTGTAATGTTTATCAAGAGCTGCAAAAAATATAACTCAATTTTTAAATGAAAGTCAACTTCATTGATTTCTTCAGTATTTTCCTCATGTGACAATTAAAACAAACCAGAAAACTGCTTGTGTCTTTTAAGCAAACTGCTGTGCAGGAGGAAGGGAAGAGGAAGTCATGTAAACACTCTTTAAATGTTAATTCCTGAGTTTAATTGTAGCTCACTGCAAGCCTATTAAACCCTGACTAAGTGCACCTGACAGACTGACAACAGCATAATGCTAATGCATGCCCGGGAAGAGCAGTAATTAGCTTCTTTAAAAGGGTGAAATTTGGGGGAAACTGCTAACAGAACAAAAGAAAATGGGGGGAGGGAGAAGGAAATGAACGATAACTTTTTTGCCCACTGTTACACCTTTTTACATCTTACGTAAATCTCTCTGCAGAGCTCAGGAGACTATCACAACTGTGCCATGAAAACTTCTGAAATGGCAAAAAAAAATTCCCAAGACTACTGAGGAGACAAGGGCTGTTTAGTTTTTAGGTCTGTTTTTTTTTTTCTGTGTGAACAAACTATGGTTACGCTAGAAGTGGTGTTAGAAAAGGCCCTGGAAAGAAGGTGACTCATTAGTCTGATATTTCTGCCAAAACCATAGCTCTAAAAACTTAGTGAATAATCGTATAAACTATAGACTTTCTTTCCTGCATACATCAACAGAAAGAACTCCTCCAAGAAGAATGAAAGGGAAACAGAATTAGTTCATGTCAATCAATAAATATCTCATAGTAGGTCATCTCTTCTGAATAGTTGCATTATGTTACACTGGACATACAAGTTAAAAACCAACATTGCGCTTTACAGTACAAGCTAATTGGTTTAATTCCAAACAAAGATCCAGTCCCTTCTCCTTGATAATGCTCCAGAGCTTAGATAATGACAATAATGATAGTGCTTAGATAATGCTTAGAGTAACAAAACCTTAGGGAGGGTTAAGTGTTAAATGTCACATTTACATTGCGTCCAGCCTACTGTAACAACAAAACCACAGCAAATTTCAGAAGGAGTCTTAGCTAATCTTGTTAGCATAAATCATAATTTTTACTCAAAATCTTCACTCTATCTTTTCATTCAAGAGTATGAACAGAGAATTTCATGTTATGTATCTGTTATTTCTTTCAGACTGGCCACTGCAACCTCATCCTTCATGAATATACCCTCAGGCTGTTTAACAATAACTAACAAATAACAATCCTACAAAAATCCACACCACTTACGAGATCCCAAATACAATTAGACTTCCTGGTGCTAAGACTGGTTACAGCTACAACCATTCTACCTCAAAGCAGTATGGTAGTGGTCTGACAAAGGTATCATCCTACTTTGACCTAAAGCCGTGACAGAAATCCGTGGCAGTGAAGGAACTCCAAAAAGTTAACAAGCTGAGACCATACTTGGAAAACACTACCAACAAGAACATCATTTCTCTTTGACTTACAGAAAATATTTCATTAAGATCCAGGAGCAAATTTATGAAAAGCAGATCCACTTACTTAAAACACAGTGGACTCATTTCAAACTGTATTTTCTGTTTTCATATATCTGCTTCCTTATTTAGCTACCTCTGTGGCATAAGCTTAAACAATATTTAAACTAAACCTAAAGAAACTAGGCTTCAGAAACATTTCTACTTTTATTAAGCTTGTTCCCAATTCCTGCACATATCAAAGCAAACTGCCTACAGTACTGTGGTTTTTCAAGTCATTGGTCTTAGAGAGCATTGCTGGTCCCCAGGCCCCTAGGCTCAGAAGCAAAATGATGGCAATTAGCTCCCACTTCTTTGGAAGAGCATTTTGTGCACCTGGTAGGAGACCTGTCTCTTAAATGGCTGCCCCAGGAAAGGGGGAAAGTCCAAGAATTAAAATGCCTCAGTAGCAATAACTGCACAAGCTGTTCCATTGGCTCTGTGCTTGCTCTTTGTTAGAAACAACCCTGCAAAAGTAGAGAAGGCAGCAGGAGAACCCCGAGAAATAAAAAATAGTAAGGAAACAAAGAGCAAGATCGTGTTCTAGGAGAGGGGATCCTGAAGACTCATGAAAGGGTGTCTCTGTTTTTATAGTTTCCTATTCTAATCTTATTTCAGTTTACTGTAGGGTACAAAATTTGACAGCAGAATATCAGTTTGTTAATTTGCGATTTCTTCTATCAGTGGATAATGCATTTGGAGCTTTGTGTGACACATACTGCATATTAAAGGACGTTGGTTTTTTTGTGGATCCATGTACCTCTCAGCTAGGCAGTAAAGCATGGCTGTAAACTGGAACCCAGAGGACACAGGCTGCCTTTTGTTGTCATAAAGAAATTTCCTCTAAGACTGATCCTTTTACTGTTGGACTCAGTTTGTGTCTTTAATGATGCACTGAAAATTGGAAGCATTTGTTCACAGCTGCTTCTGTCCCTGAGTCTGGATCCCGTCCATCATCTTGGGTTCCTTGCAGGGGGCTGTGGTAATTCATTTGATTACGCCAACTTCCTCACTGTGTTGCCATGTGGCCATGTTAGAGCAGTCGCTCTGGAGGCCTGTGGCTTCTCTTTCACCTTTTCCAGTTATCATTTGAGCCATGTGGCAAATTGGCATGTAGGTGAGAGATTAGACACTGGGGGAATCTTACAGTGCCAGGTACTCTTTGAGGTATCTTACTTTCCTAAAAAACATGTATGCAACTGCCCTTGGGGAGCTGAAATCTGCAGACTTGGAACAGGCAGGAAAATTTCAAGTGGGGTGGCAAGGCAGCCCACCGCTCCTTTCATTCTTTGCTATTATTCCTCAGCATTATTACCATAATCCTCACCAGATAGCAGCATTCAGTGCCCCTTCCAAAGAGCCACTAACCAGATTCTGTTTGTAACAGCTAGAGGGTCTCGTCAGCAGGAGTACCTGATACATCCAAGTTTTATCTTTGCAGTAAATTACAGATCACCACAGCAGACACAGCCATCCTGCTACATTTGTGAACACAACTCCTGATCAGTCAGCTGGCTTCCACCCACCATGTGCTGTACCCTCACTCAAATCACCAAGCTGAAAAGTCTCACAATCTCTCGTTTGCCATTTTATTTCCCCATGTTACCTGGAAGGACTGCCAGGCAAGTCTAGCCAAATTACTAGAACTGTACAGGAACAGCACTGAGGAGTACTGCAATTCGCCAAACCATGCACAAGGACAAAATGTTACAGATTTCTGAGCATGAAGAACTTTGGAGGCTTCACCTTTTCATTTCCTGTTGAGGGATTCTCCTACTCCCTTTTAAATAAGCTGACTTCTAGCCTTAATTTTACAATGAGACAAATCTCTTGCCAGGGTTTCTTATATACACCACCTATTTATTCAACATTGTACTTTCAAGACCAGGGAAGAATACTTTTTTTTTAAAAAAAAAAAAAAAAAAAAAAAAAAAGCAATTGGAAAGTGAAGGTTATTACTCTTTTTAAACATGAGCTTTAATTGCTGACATGGCAAAATATGATATTCTCCAGAGACAACAGACGAGATGGTTGATGAGAAAATATTCAGTTTTGGGAAGATATCTTCTAGAATCCTTTAATGAGCTCTTTCTTTTAATATTTTTATAACACTCTGGTGCAATCTACAGACAATAATGTATCAGAAAGAGTTTTGAACATCAGTCAGAGCTGAAAAATGTTAGTGACAGAGCCAGAGGCACTAGTGGGCAGAAAATGACAGCATGAGTTTCACTATGGAAAAATGCACATAAAAAACACCTAGGGAGATAGAAATCAACATGTGGCCAGCTATTTACTAAGTGGAATAAATCTAGGAAATACTAACCACAAAAAAGTGTGGGCAATAGATACTCCCACGTTGCAGCAATGCCAATAAACAACACAGGCTTAGTCCAGTTGCAGACTAAGATCCATGAAGACAACACATCACAGACTGCAGAAATAGCAATTATCTGACCTTTGGACAGTTTTGAGTGTGAACACACTCTACAGAATGAATTCAGTGCGGGACATAATGTTAGCTGTAAGACTGACAAATTGCAGTGAGTTAAGAAAAGACTAGAAGAACAGATTAGAGCATGAAAGAACTGATTTATGATGGAAAATTTGTATAATTAAATATTTATTAACTCAGCTAGCTAAAAACTAAGACAGCTGAAAACTGAGACAGGATGAGAAGGAATAGCAGTCTGCAAATAATGGAAAGGATATTAACAATGAAAATAGAAGGAATATAGAAGATTTTCCAGAAGGAAAATAGAAGAATTACACATGCCTATGTCTTCAATATGCTGACACGTGGGATTAAGTTCTAGTACAAATTTTAAATACTGGGCTCTAGACTGCTACTCAGTGGGGCAGTAAGTGCAGCACTGCGAAATGGATGGTCTTACAGGAAGAATGTGATTCTCAGTGTATGGAAAGTTTAAAATTAGTCTGGAGAAAATTCTGGCAACAAGGCATGCTAGAGGGGCACCAAGGTATTTAGTAGAGCTTTGCTAATTTGTAGCGCACTGTGAAGACCATGCTGTGACATACCAATTACTGTGTTACAATGTGATTCTATGGATCACACGGGACTGGCATTCGCTTAAATATGACCGATGACAGTAGCCTTAATGTGCAGCGACGATCCCAGAGTCAGGGGAGCGCTTAGAACAATAAATCAATTTTCCTGCTCAGAGATGAGTATAATAAACATTGCTGATATTACACCAGTTAAACTATTACTTGCTATAACTTACAATTCTACAAACCTTAACTTCCTTAAACTATAAGCTGACAATATTATTCTGAAGCATGAAGAAAAGCCCTGGCAATTTTCTCTATGCAACGCAATGATGCCTGCAAAGTAAATGCATTAGCAGCAACTGAAAAGCAAGCTTTTGTTCAGAGCCATGTGACTCCTGTAGTGGCAGATGAATTCCTAGTTCTAAACAGCATAAACTTAAACAACTATTGGGAAAAGGAAAGAAGACTGCAATACAGCAAGGTGATCGAAGGGAAGGAAAAAAATCTATATGTCTGATGAAAATTCCAGTCTTTTCATTTCTTTTTTTTTTTTTTCTACACTCCAGTGAGCACCTACACTTCCTTTGCTGATGCTGACCGTATTTCATTGTATCATACTTCGTCAATTACTTAAGTAAAATATATGGTGCTATACATACTTCAGCTACGTAAACTGAATATTTTTGCTGTTGGCAAGATAAGGTGTTGGGGCCTTGATTCAACAACTTGTGAAATCTCACTAAAATTATCATCCCTTTCCATTTAGAGATTTGTATCAGTCTAATCAAAGTTTTCTTTTGCTTGTTTCACAGCTTCAAATGTACCTATTCATATAGGCTGTAGGTGGGGAATTACTGCTGTTATTCACTATTTATGAGTAGTAATAAAGTCACAGATAGACCCAAAGATGACACGGGTTACTCTGGCAGAGAGGTGAGGCAGGTCCTGTTACTCTCAGGAAAATTACTAACCCAAGGGACAGGGCCAGTGAGCAGAATTTCTGGAAAGGAAGCCTTCCTTCCTCAAACTCCCATTGTTGTGATTTTCCCAGCTCATTCCTCAAATGTCATCTTACATCTTCAGGCCTACTCTGAGTTACTTTACTTTCCCTCATCTCCTTCACTTCCAAATTCCCCAAACTCGACACCATCTCTGTGGTCTGCAGTGGAGGGTTAGTCCCTGCCTGATCAAATTCAATTCTGTTGAAATTTACAGAGCAAACTCCTGTAAGGAGACTTTAGTCATGTCAAAACCTGAGAAGTTTCTCCATAACCATATGCAAATAGGATCTCAACATCTTCCTGTTTCCAAAAGAAGTAACATCCGATTAGCCCACCTGTAGATGAGAGAAAGCAGCTGTGTACACAGCGCCACTTGAAACCCCAGCGACAAGGTGATTACATGTAACAGATTACTTAGTGTTGTCTATGTAGCTATTGCCCCCAGCAAACAGTGTAAATACAACACAACTACATATTTATAACTCCTATGTTAAATCTTTAATCAATCAGTAAAGCTAGAAAAAGTAAATATTCCATGAAACTTTCATCAGACAGCTAATTAAATGTACCAAGGCCTCTCAACTTAAACATTTCTGATACTAAATTCCAATATTTCAGATTTTCAGTCATGCTCATGCTTAGTAGATTTCTATGGTAATCAAATGTACATTGTCAAAGTATAAAACACATGACATTAACTTTCTAAGCGTCAGATGAGAATCCACTGCATTTACACATACATCTTGGAGAAAATATTCTAAAATAATTTGGTTTATTAAAAAATATATCCAAGGCAGATAATATTTGCCTAAGATGTACAAAAATTTCTGGGAGATTTAAATGTAGTATCTGAGAAAATCAATGAGTGCTGATGTTATCTTCAGAAAGTGGAGAGCTATTAAAAACCTTACACTACTCCAAGAATTCTCATAATGTTAGCAATTGCAAGTAACAAGACATCTTAATGAGGTATAAAGTACTTCTGATAATCTTCCTCACCATATATGGGATAAATAATGTCCCAGGTTGTAATTTCCATTTTTTAAAGGCTCCCCACAGACATATTTCTTGGCCATCTGCTCTCTGGACTCAATGTAAACGGATGTCTGCACCATGCCCTACCTGCTCGGGTGAGGCAGACAGCTACCCTTGGCTTCATGGCACCATGCTTGCCTCCCAAGAGGGACATTTTTCAAGGAATTAATGACTGAGAAGAGCTATTACAGCAAGCTTTAAAATCGTTAATAATACAGAGAAAGAGCGGGAAATGAATATTTACTATTTCTTGTCATACAAGATATGTAGGTAAATCGGTGCTGTTATGAGGCAGCTGGCTAAAACAAGAAGTACAAAACAAGAATATTTTGAAGCTCCCTATTCAGATAACACTTTTCATTTCTTAATAAATTGATCCAAAATCAATTTATTTTGATTGGAAGGAGAGGAATTAATGGAAAACACATCCCATAAAAACAATGACTCACATGCAGCATCTGATTTGAGATGTCCCAAAATGATTTCCCAAAAAGTGAGAAAGATAGACTAAAGCCATGTTTTTCTATATAAGTAATGTTTCTTACCTTCACAGCTAGCTATTACAAGTGGGACGCTGAGACAGGAGAATTTTTAATCAAATCCAGTATCCCATGTTATCTGGTTTTGGGTTTTTTTGCTGTTTTGGTTTGTTTGGTTGTGGTTTTTGGTTTGGTTTGGTTTGTTTTTTTTCATCTTACATCCTCTCCACCACCACCCCACACGTCTATGCTTCAAAATAAAATATATTGATTTTGAAAGACTTGCTATAAAGAAAACTTCACTTTCACTGTACTACCTCTGAAAAAAACCATCCACTTCTGTCCTGGGAGTTAAAGTTTCTTAGTGTACAAATACAAAACTACCAGTTAACAAAGAGAATCACTGTATTCAGCCAATTTTTTGAGCAGCTGATGTCCTCCCTTTGCACACCAATGAGCTATTAACTTATTCAGTCACACAGGACCACATTAACTACATCATCCACACCTGAATTCGCATCTGAATCCAATTCAGAACTACATTACTACTTCCAGACCTTCTATAACTCTTGTTACTTCCTCTTTGATTTGACTGCATCTACGCAGTTCTTCAATGCACCATCTTTCTCTCTTATCACCCTCTAAACCCTTACCATTCTAAAGAATTCAGCCTTTTTTTATGCTGAATATCTTGAAATCATCCATTTCTTGTGTTTGGTCATCTCCTCCCTTATGCTTTCAGCCTACTGTTCCTCTGCTTACATAAAAATTGGTCATTAGACACCTCAGTTGGGTAAGTGATGCAAAGAATATTAATTCAGCAGAAATGAGCATCATATAAATCTAGTTGTCATTTAATAAGAAATACCTGAAAAAGCCTTATGTTAGTTGATGATACACTAGAAGGATACAGTAGGATATCTACTGTAATTTATGAATTTGAATTGTTCAATCTACAGTCAGAAATTATTTTTGAGGAATATAATTTTTTAAATTACCTTTTAAAAATTGCTGTATATGTGCATTGCTAAGTGATATTAAAATGACAGCACAGTGTTTTTAAAACAAAGGTCATATTTAGTTTCTTGCCTACCACTAAGAATGCATTTTGCATCATTTAGGGAGCCGTAAGAAAAAACTCCAAACTATGTGTTCCCATTAGCTGCAGAGGCTGTGAGCGAGGTTAGTACTGTCAAAACAAGAAATAAAGATGTTAGTGTTGCTAGACAACCACTTCTCTTTTTAACCCTATTCATGACTCAAGCTGTAAGAGCAAAGAGGAAAATGTACTGCTATCTTTTAGGAACCTCTCCAGTTATATTTATGGTGCAATGATTTTTCTTTTTTTCTACATAAAAAGACTCATGATCAGCTTAAGTTGCACCCCATATTTGATGCTTAGTGATAAAAAAGTTACACATAAGGCTTCTGTGCTTAACAATTTTATTACAGTATTAAATTGATGGAATATCAATTTAAAAGTTTTGAGATCAAAAGTAAGATTAAATATATTTTTAATAATGTATGGGACTTTGAAACATGCATATTCTGTATCTATCTATCTATCATGTTTTCAATTAACAGCTGATAATGAACTTACTGTTTTTGTTTTTTTTTTCCCAATAGCTTCTTTTAACAGACAGGGAAGCATGATGAATTCATAGATAAACAGAAATCCTGATGCTCTCCTAGGTCATCATATCTGTCCCTAGCTCCCCCAGTAAAAACCCTGTTAATTGAAAAACCAAATACTCAAGAGCTGAAAAATCTGAAAATTCCATTATAACAATCATCTCAACTCAGTCCTGCTTGGGCAAAAGTGCTACTGGTACTATATATTTTATAATCATATAAACAGTGGTAAATTCATGAAGTAAACACATGTTCATCTCTGGAAGAAAATGTTATACATGCTATATTATCACAAAAGATGTAAGTGCAGATATTTTTATCTGTTGTATGACACAATGTGAGCTCATATTTACAACCTCAATAATTAAAGCTTATTTAGTGTATATGAACAAATGGAAAATCTTCATCATTAAGACTTATCTTGATGTGTTTCCTCACTTTTCTATAATATCCATCCATAATCTAAAGGAAAATTAATTATGTATTTACAACAAAGCTTCAGTTCTTTATAAATTGCTGAAAACATCCTAGAATTATCCTTTTGAATTCAGTCTCTATCAGCACAGACTTATATGAAAAAGGTGCCCTAGCTCACTTTAAACAATTTGTTTCCCTCTCCTCCTTCCAGATTTACATATATCAGTAACTATAGATACTGAAAAATTGTACTAAAGCTCCCTCTTTCCCACACAAAGAAGATAATTAGTTAGGTAGCTCAAATGCTAGTGTAGTCCAAGCACACTTTTGAAACACAGATTAAGCAATGGGTTCGAAATCAGATAACGCAGCCTCACAAGTCAGGCCCATAATGAAGGGAAAATGCAGAATCCATTTATGAAGTTTCCAATCAAGTATCTTTCTCACTAGAGAAGTTTCTCCATCATATTAAATATGTGATTTAGAACGAACACGTTAATTTAACAACTCAACATGTTAATACCATAGTTTTTTCTACTGAATGCATACATTCACATTTTTGACATACAAAGCAACAGAAGCTATAGGAACGATAGGAAATAGGATTTCCTTCTACCAGCTCTTTGAAAAATCAGTTCACAACAGAGAAACTTTCTGTTTGCTGTTTGGATGCTTTTTACTCTTTGAGTCAAAAACTGAGTGGAAGATGGATCAGTGTGGATACTGCAAAAGTCTCATCAAGTTTGACAAATTCTGTATTTCAGACATTTCTTATGGGAACAGAAAATGTTTGATGCCTTTGAATAAGTAGGAGGGCAAGAAAGTATTGCAAAAAATATGTTGAAAATATAAAAATACAAAAAAAAATGTGTGTAAATCTGTGCTCTGGATCAATGCTAGACAATCTTTACAGCCTTTACGTCTTTAATAACAGGGAGATAGTGTTCAAACCCCCCATTACTCTAGTATCTCTCTTGCTCACAATATAGTAAGGAGGAGTGAAACCAAATGACTGGTAAGACCAGTTTCACCAGAGATTTTGTTAGGAGGCATGTCATAGATGACCAGTTGAATAGTATTATTCAGATAATGCGTACAGAATCAGTCTGTTTGGCTTTTTCATCTGCATTTGGTCTCTGTGCAGCTGAAGGGCCAGCATCAATACAGAGGCACTCAGAGTACTATTTAAAAAAAAAGAGAGAAGAAAAAAAAACAAAAGCAAAACCAGATGAAATGATCCGAGTTGCCTCCACCCCAATATTTCATGGGAGTGTGGCGCACATTCCAGAATAGTGTCCAAAAGGGAAGATGAAAGACAAATTGTTACACGAGCCTTCTGAAAGACATTAGACTTTGTGTCTTTCTTGCCTTTCTTGCACTTTTTTTTTTTTTCTAGACTAATTTTTTGCATTGAGATTTGATTAATTTGGTGCAGGCCAACTCATTTGAGCAAGACTATCATCTTGCCTCTCATCTGTCTGATGAAAATACTGAAGGTTCACCTCTTGCCATATATGAAATGGCCCCAACAAACACTTTAGAAAAATAGGGAAAAAGTACATTTTCATCTTGAAACTGGCCAAGCAAAATCAATTCCACACAGACCATGTCTAGTAGACACAGGCAAACTGATAGCCTGTGGACTTAATCTATGAAATTATACACACTCAAACACGCATCTCAGACATTAAAGCAACTCTGCCAGAGTTTATGATATAAGTTGCAGTACAGATTATAAGTCCTGTACTCCTCTCCTCTTCCACAAAATCAATGAAAGTGTTTTGAACTTAGAATCCAAAAATCCATCATTTTTTCTTGTAGTTTTCAGCCTACATTACAGAGTAGTGGAAGTTTTTTCACAAGACCAGCTAGTAAGATTTCAGATTTAATTTTGTGAATACCTACATACTCAGTACTAACACTACAAGTAAAGATTCAAAAATTTCATCCAGCTGAGACACACATATGGAAAAAAAGAGACAAGCAAAAGTTTGTGATAAAATAATTCATCTACTCAATTTCCAATTTTTCTTTTCCTGTGGAAATGGGAGTAGAGTTTTTCTTTCTCCAAAACAGAAGATAATTCTGAGAGGCCCTTTCTGCACCGAACTACTGACTCTGAGGTCACTGGGAGTTTCACCAACAACTTTAATAAAAGTAGGTTTTTACCTTTTGTGTTGTAAACTGATCTAAAAGTGATAGCTAATAGAGGTCAGTTATTGAACTGCATGACTGTGAAAATGAATACTGCAGCCTGCAGAAGGCTTAATCTCCTAAGCACCAAATATAATTTTCTTTAAATATAAATTGGCCTTTCAGTTTGAAGAAAGGATTTAGATGTTAATTACTGGCCTCCATATTTTTCATAATTCACACAAAGTGGCTGCAGCTGCAGCAAAATCTTTAGAAAAACAAATACCTAAAAAAAGGGACAAATTAATGCAGTCAACCTCAAGATACATGCCACCTCTGGGGAACTCTTTTGAGTAAATATCTTTGTGTAGTTGGAAATTTGCAACAAAAAGATCAGCAACAATATTTATTGCAAAAAGCAATCCCTAATGATATGTAAAAGGCAGTGGAGATATCAAGAGCAGGCCACAGAACCACAGAACAGAATCATAGAATTGTTTGGGTTGGAACAGACCTTAAACATAAGATCTCCCTGGAGCCCTCTCCCCTCCAGGCTGAACAACCCTAACTCTCAGCCTGTCCTCACAGCAGAGGTGCTCCAGCCCTGTGATCGACTGGACTTGTTCCAACAGATCCATGTCCTTCTTGCGCTGAGGACTCCAAACCTTGATGCAGTACTTACATGGAGTGTAAGTACTGCATCAAGGTAAGGTGGAGTCTTACAAGAGCAGAGTAAAGGGGCAGAATCACCTCCCTTGACCTGCTGGCCACACTTCTTTTGATGCAACCCAGAATGTGGTTGGCTTTCTGAGCTGCCAGCATTCATTGCTGACTCATGCTGAGCTTCTCATCCACTAACACCTCCAAGTCCTTCTCCTCAGGGCTGCTCTCAAGCTATTCTCCGTGCAATGTGTATTTGTGCCCGGGATTTCCATAGCTCAGGTGCAGGACCCTGCACGTGGCTTGATTGAACCTCATGAGGTTCACACTGGCCTACTTCTCAAGCCTGTCCAGATTCCTCTGGATGGCATCCCTTCCCTCCAGCGTGTCGACTGGGCCACACAGCTTGATGTTCTTGACAAATTTGCTGAGGGTGCACTGTAGCCCACTGTCCATGTTGCTGACTAAGATGTTAAACAGCACTGGTCCCAGTACAGACCACTGAGGAACATCACTTGTCACTGGCCAGTAAAGGCATAAAGGCTCTTCTAGACATGTGACAGTTTTTCGAACACCACCAAATTGATAAATGAGAAAACAAAAAACAATATTTGCTGACATTATTAAAAATTAATTAAGCAGGCAGGTATCTGACAAGAAGCTAACAACAAGAGAGCAACAGTGTAATGGGGATTCTTGAAACCTCTGGTTCAAATGGGGAAAAAAATACTGAAGCAGAAAGCAAGGACAAAAACCTCCCAGACAAATTTGCTAATTAATTAATTGAGAAATACTCGCAGGAAATAAATGAATTTTTCTAATCAAACATCGCTTGCACAAGAAATGAAATCACATTTAACTGAGAAGTGGCACAAAACCAGGTAAACAAGAAGATAAATTTGAGATAATTGCAAAGATAACTGCAAAGTCAGGGAATAGAACACAGATTTGAGGTGTAATAGATTTCTTGGATGCTTTGAAACACAGAAGAGTTGGCTCAACAAATTAACATGCCAAGGTGGGATAAACGAAGACCAAGATTAGTAAACTTTTTAACAATGAATTTTAAAGTTTCATGTGTTTCGAATTTGTACAGGTCCTATTTTTAAAAACAGAGAGCAATATTTGTTGCATTGGAAAATATGCTTATGTTCCCTGACTTTCTAAAGACTATCTTCAAAGTCTCAAATACTGTTATTGTAGCATTAATATCACGCTTCATTTACTAAACAAAATTTCATTTAAATAACAAAATAAAACTTATGTTTTACCCTGGAGAGATATCAGCTTGCCAGGAAAGTAAAAAAAAAAACATACCACCACCAGCAGCCAAATTTGTTTTGATGTTTTGAGAAAAAAATAAATTTCAAACATCCTTTGGAATGGATATTACGGATTTATTTCCCTGAGACAAAGAAATGAACACTTAACCATAAGAAACTTGAGAACCTCTCCTGATTTATACTTTCTAAGTTCAGAACCTCTCCTGTAATACACTTTCTCATCAGAAACAGTGAAATAAATTTTAATGTGGATGAACTGATTCTGAAATTCAATTCAATTAAACAAAAGTATCAGTTAAAGAAAAGCAATGAAAAGAAAAAGCAATAAATTCTCCAAAAGCTTACACTGTAAGAGATTAACCATGCAAGATGTTTAATTAACTTCTTTTATTAAGTAAATTTACTTAATAAAGTAAACTGGTCACAGCTCCTCCATGTCTTATTCCCACAGGCACGTTGAGTTCTGTTGCGTGGAGTTAGCACAAAACATAGAAGTCATTTGCTACATCTGCCACGGTGACTGGTGCCATAGCCCCTGTGCCTGTCCCTGGAGAGCAGCACAGCCAAAGTTCATTAAGAATGCTACAAGCCAGTCTTTCAAATTGGGATGTTTTCAGCATAGGTACTTTTGGTAGCAATATTAAAATCCAGTGCTAATAAAAGCTTCTTAGTAGCTATATGCTTTTGTCTCTGGCTAATAAAAGTGGTTTGGTTCAAGTGGATTCCTGGGTGTAGCTCTTTACGTACACAAATTCTCCTGAGTATCTGCTGTCCATTCCCTGCAACTACAAGACCTGTTCAGAACTGATCTTACCCTCTTAAAAAACAAAATATTTTCAGCTGCATACCAGTCAAATTAGTAAATATTATTTCTGAATTATGTGCAAAATTTAAAATACTAGAAATCTAACATTAATTATCACCATTAAGAAAAAAGTGGTGTCTGGTATTTTGGACACAGCTGCAGTTATGAGACAAACACAAGTTGCAGGACAGATGTAGGGAAGAGGTGGTAAATTCTGCAAGAATTACCTTCTTGCAAGGCAAAACCAGAATTCAATCCAGAGTAATGTCAGGCACCTGGAAAGAGCTCCAGTCTGGCCAGCCAGAAGGACTCCTCAAGTAGCCCCCAGTGCTGGGTAGAAGGTCCAAAAATACTCAGTCTTAGGTACTGCTTCCTCCTGACCAGAATAGTATGAGAAAATGGGAATCAAGCCTTGGATGTAAGAACAGCTTCTCATAACAAGAACATTATGGTTCTTTTTCCACTACTTGAACTGTGACTGATGTAAATGATTCTGAAAAGAGAATACAATGCTATTGCAGAAACAGCAGATGATTCAGATGTTAAACTTCTAAGATACCTAGGCTTATATAAATTATCAGCATTTACTTTTGCCCTTACACACGATGCTCATTATTTTTCTGACCTTTATTTGCTTGATAACCTCAACGTATAAAGGACAAGGACAGAACAGAATTAGAACTGGGAGATGACACACCTAAGAAAAGTTAATTCTTTCCGTTTGTTGAGTATTATCTGCGCCAGCTATATCAATACTAATAAAAAGATACCAAGAACATCATACACATAGATGTTGATATTTGAGGTTCTGCTGATATCAAAGTATATGCACAATCAGAGAAATCTCTCCAAGTTTCTCCTTTTAGAAAAATTACACAAATTATTTCTTTTTAAACTTTAAAATCTTACCGTACTTCTTAAAATATGCATTGCAGTTTCTGCACTGGAAAAACTGATGCAAACCTACTCGACAGTCAAGAGAAAATATTTCTATCTAGCACCAGAATAGAATGACAGGAATACAGTTGCACTTAAATCTTACCCATCGTTCAATTAGAAAGAAAACTGAAAGAAACAGCCACGGTTTGTCTAACAGATGTAGGGGTCTGGGCTTCATGAATTTGGAAAGACTACCATTTCCAGTAGCCCAAATTTGTGCAAATTAAAAATGACATCCAAATGTCATAATTGGGCAAGCCAGAGAAACAGCACACTCAGAATTGTCATTATTAATCGAACTGTCACCCTCTTTACACCTCTCTCCATTTCTGTCATTATATCTGATTATATCCCTGATTCTGTGAACCATTTCTGACTAGCCTATGCAGAAGTCTGGCATGAGACCTTTCCAGAAGATTCCCAAATCCCAGTAAAAATAGCTGCATTACATTTGGTTTAGGCAGTTAATTGCATAATGTATTATTCATTTTGGCTGTTATTCATATTTCTAATAGCATCATTGATTATTATAGCATATTTAAGAGGAAAAAATATTAGATAGAAAAATCCCTTTATTTGAAATTGCCCCCAGTTATAAGACTCTTTTCCACCCTACCAAATTCTAACCAGGTCAGCTGTGATTTTCTACGCTGAGGACCTTTCTGATACAGAACTACATTTGTATGCGTTTGTGCACATTCCCATGCAAAAAAGAAGGGAAAATATATTTTTCCCTTATAAAAGGTAGCATTATAATTCTGACGGAAACATACTCTAGCAGACCCACAATTTTCATTAGTGGCTTGTATTTTTGGTTTGGTAGGGAATATGCTGCCTTGGTTAATCACTCCATAAAAATTAACCCTCTATAAACTTTATGGGTTTTCAGTTAACACAGCTCAGTTTAGTTCTGCAGGTGAAATTACTTGAAGGCCATCAGCACCAGTTCGGCAAAGCAGAGAATGGTCTTCCTGCATTTCCCGTGCTTTTTTACCTTTGATGTTCACCAGTCCATTTTCTGTGTTTTCTATAGGTTTCAGCATGGTACTAACAAAGCCTAATCACTACAGCAGTAAATAAGCTGAGAAATTAAAGAAAAGCCAATGATGACTTCTCCAGTCAAGCCAAACTGTAAGTTATTACATGGAATTGAGGATGTGGCAGAATGTGGTAGGACCATAGGCCAGTGACATTTACAAACATACAAGACACACTGCAAAGGCCTGACTTCATTAAAGGTTGGTAAATAAGAGCATTTTGTTTGCCACCACTGATTTTAAGACTATTGATGACTTATAATTGAAGTTATACTACATATGTATACACACTGCTACAAGAATACTCTTCTTCAAGTCCCAAAGCTCTCATGGTGCAGAAGAACAGCAGTTTTTCCATTTGCAGATAGGATTTACTACCATATAAATCAAAACTAGAAGAAGGTGAGTTATTCTAATTACATAATTTATTGATCCAATTAGATAGTTCTTACAAGATAATTTAGGAGCACCTGCAAAGAAGTTTTCTCCTAATATACAAGTTTATTCAAGCTTAGAAGCAAACTAGTGAATTTACAGTGAATAAAGATATTAAATGATTTTGACAGAAAAATAAATGAATGTAAAATAATACATTTATAATTTAATTGATACAAATAGTTGGGGGGAAAAGAAAATCAGCCTTTTATTCTACTCTAATGTTTCAGTTGAGGAAGAAGTCAGACAGCCACTACCTCAAGATTTATAAAGAAATTTTTTTGTATGCAAGAAGCATACCTACACCAAACATCCCTTCAGCTACTGTAAACGTTTACTCAACTAAGTGATAACTTGTTTCAGCAATGAGAACATCTTGGAAGTTTGCTGAAAGTCAACTTGGCTAAAAAACAAAACAAAAAACCTCAACAACAACAACAAAACATAGCACTGTCTCTCTAACTCTCTAACTTTAAAAATCAACCACCGAACCTTTTTCCACCCCATATCCTTCCTACATCAAGGAAGAGTGGCTCTCCGTAATAAGTAGCCTGTCGAAACTGCTATTGATATTCTTAACATTTAAATGGATTCTGAAATGTTATGCAACATTATTTCACATCATCCAGACAAAATCAAAAAGTATTTGAGCAATTAAACTGTGATGCTGCATACCTCCTTTCTACCATTACTACTGAATTACATATGAAAACAGGGGCAGCAAGATCTCATAGATTATGATGATGTCTGTTCAATGTGGCATTGAACAGACTAAGGGCTCAGATGCAACCGTAGGCCCTTTAGGTACAGTGAGACTGGTGAAACTGGTGGGAACACAGTGCTTGCTACTGGAAGGGACTAAGGCATGATGAACTACCAAGCACACGAATGGGGAATGAGGCAACAAAAGCAGAGGATTGAGGAGGAGTTCTGAAGGACCAGACAGACACAGAGTGAACAAATGTCTGCTGCATACAAGAAAAGATTAAGTGAGCATAATAGATCTGTACATTAAAAATGAGGCTGGTAAAACCATGGTATGGATAAAATAGGCTCAATTTGAATAATATCCCTTTAGGGAATGATCATAAAGAGGTAGTTCTGGAGGAAAATGGAGACAGTATTATATTCAGTCCTGGTGATATGTAATCACATAGAAATCTTTGTACAGTTACTAGACTGACAAAAAGAACCAGTATTTGGGTTATTCTAGAAGACTAATTTCCCAAATGACGGAGGGAGGGGAAGAGGGTGATAATCCAGATATTTTTCTATGTTGTAGCCAAGAAATTCCTTTGCTTTCTGTTAGACTGGCTTTGCTAAATAGCAGTCTTAGGCTGGAAAGTATTCCTGGGTGGAGAAACAGCAAGTTGCTTCAGACAAAAAGGAAGAACTGTACACTTTGGACGTCAAAAAAAAAAAAAAGAAAAAGGGATGAATAAAATATATTTTTGTAAATTGCTGTAATAGAAGTAAGAATTACTGAAAGTCAAGCTAGTTAAAACTTGGAAACTATATTGAAAGAAATAGCACATTTGGAAAATGAGTAGAAGTTAAATAAATCCTTTGACTTTTTTTCCATACAAGACTAATGAAACAGAAATTGAAACATCTGTGTACTGAAATGGAAGTGTCCATATTGATGCAGAAGCAAAATTCAGAAAAGCAGCACCAGGGTAACTGGGGACTGGATCACCTCCAGCTCAGACTGCAAAGGAACTAGTATGTGATATTGTAAATACATAAGGCCAGGCTTTCTAATATTGTTAATTGACCCGGTTTGTTATTGCACAGCTAGAGAAAAGAAACACAATGAAGTATATTTAATAAAGAACATAATAAGAAACTGCAAACTACATAGCCTGGCTTTAGCAAAATGCAATCTTCTAGGGAAAACAGATTGATTTAGGGGTGGATTAGATATAATTTAAGAAAATGAAACTTTCCAAACTAATACTTTCCCCTAAAACCAAAAAAACCCACCTTACATTGCTGTGACTTTAATAAATATACTCAGTAAGGTTGAAAAAAGAAAAACACATCTGCAATGAATACGTGAAACCAATCCTATGATATCCCATACACCAACCAGATCCTTTCCACAGTCCTCTGCTTCCTGTTCCAAAATCAGGAGACTTTATACAGATAAATATCGAATAATTTGGCACTAAGAATTTTCCCTTAAATTTTACCTGTATTAAAGTTATTGACCCTAGAGCATGACATCATAGTGACTAGGCTATTGTGTCACTACATTGCAAAATGGATTTGGTATCCAAGAGGGAGGCAGAAAATTTTTAAAAGGCTGAGCCACTGGAAGAGAGAGAGTCAACAGAAAAGAACTGAAGGGCAGGCAAGAAAAGAGTTGAATTTTTCTAAGATTTTAAAAACAAGTCACAGTTTATCATTAAAGAGCAAGGGTTTACCTAGACATAATAACTGACTCCAAAACACTGTAAGTGTTGTAAAAATAGAAAATCTCCTTCCACTGGTTGCCCTATTTCTGGATCTCTTTAAAAACCAGAACCAATTGTTCTTTATTGCTGTGACCTCTGAGGCTAGACTTCCGTCAAATTGTGCTTCCCCGTGTGATTACTCAGAGCTCTCCACAAGTCTCATGCAATTAAAAGCATCGATACTGACACACATTAATGACAAAAAGTTAATGCAAGGGCTAATTGAGAACATCTCCCTCACAGGCCATTTCACAACATTAACTGCACAGAAAACAGCCATTAGTACGTAATTAAATTTTGGGGATGCTTGGACTATCAAAACCAGGTAGCTGGAACACTTCTTCACACTTTTTAACCTCTCATTACCTCTTGAGCCCAAAATAGCTACCATGTCAGACAAGACTCTGTTATACCTTCCCCTACAAAAGCAAACTGGCTTAGCACCAAGTACCAATTCTGCCAGCAACAAAAGCCAGCTCAGTGAAGCAAGAGGCATTTACTAAGCTTCGCCCATCAGGGAGATAAACAAATGACAGATTATTAACTAGATTTGTGGGGTACAGGTATGAAAATATTTTTCTAACAGCAGATACCAATTACACAGAATTTCAAGGCTCTGAACAATTTTTTCTAAAATATAACTATATTACTCCCATTGACACAAACTGATTTAATTAACAAAAAAAAAAATTGCAATTTTAATTTATTCTAGATCTTTTCCCACACCACATCAATTGAAAAAGATTAAAAAATATTCAAATTGAAAAAATGCTAGTCTGGGGTTAAGAGAGATGCTTCTGCAACATTTCGGAGATAACATCAAGACTTTTAGAGAAAGGTCATTGCATATAGAATTGTATTACTGTTATGGAAAAAGGAAATGAGGTGTATATTTTCCAACTCTGGGCACTCAACTTGAGCTACATTAAGTTTCTGGAACAATTAGTACTATCAAAATATCATCTGACTATACCTCATTATGAGTGTGATTGCCATGGGGCATTTATAACACTTGTAATAAACAGTAGACAACTGCTCATGCCAGTGCTTAATAAGAAGAAAGCTGCAGAGAAAAGGCATCCAACTTATCTTTGAACCCGCATATATACACCTTATTCAACTATCTGTTCCCTTCACAGCTACAAGCTTCTTGGGTTTTGGGGTTATATTAAACTTCAAATTTATTTGAATTCTATGGCCATCTAAAATGAAGACATCTGAGCAGTCTGGAGTAACACTTAATACAGTACACTTCCTAACTCCCCTGAGGCAGAGGCAATCCCTTTGTGATTCAATTTAAGGAATAAAATTGAAGCTGGTTTCCAAGAAGAGTCTTAACCACAAATATTGGGTGGAACTGAATCTATCTATCATTCATCAGAGGCAAGTTTTCATTCATCTGGTTGAACTATTCCAGAAGTTATAGCAAAACAGACACATTTCCAGTGGGAAAGGAGGAGGAAAGAAGTGTAACAAAGTCCTGCTAGCCTAAATTTTTGACCGACTGTTAATTTTCTAGTGTAAAAATAATAAAAAAAAAATAATTGAAGACTTTTCAGACTTTGAGTTTTGCATCCTTATCTGCAGATAAACATTGAGACTTTTGGTTCTACAATCATATATATGAATTAGACTGCGAAAGTCTTCTAAATAAGCAGCAAAGATCAAAATATTTTTTGTCACAATTTCATAGGAAAACAAAAAAAAAAATAATTAGAGTTCAAGTAATCAAAAAACAACTGAACCAACAGGATCTTTTACAGGAATTTTTCAGACACCAAAACAGAGTTTCACAATGGGAAGTGCAACTGAAGTAAGCTACAGTATTACAAATGTTACCAAAATTGTTTTCAAGGGCTCAGCATCCATGTAAAATCATGTACTGTGTGTTATTTATCAAGGCGATTGCTTTAGAAACCTGAAATCATCTCCTCAATGCTCAGAAATATTGATTCACTGATACTTAGCTACAGAATTAAGCTCACTTGAATCCTCTGCAGGAAGACCATCCATCTGTTTTCTAAAGTACAAAACACTGAGAGGCAAACCTATTCAGAGGTGGGTTGCCCACCTCACAAAGATGAAATGTGGGCAGACACAACAATTGCTTAAAAAGCTGCTGCAGAAAAAGGAAGGGACGAGTCAGCTCCCCTTCTTCATGATTAGGCCAAAAAGTGAGTCATTGCATGTTGATGAAGCACTGCATTAGACATCAGGAAAAAAAAAAAAAACAAAAAAAAAACCAAAAAAAAACCCACCCAAACTTTCTAACAACAAAAATAAAGAACTACTAGAATATGTTGCCAGGGGCAACTAAGAAATCCATACCATTTGAGTATTCAGACTCAGCGCAGGCAAAACCAACAATGCAACATGGGTTTAGCTGCATTGTGATATAGAAATGAAATAGATGCAATCCAGGCTTTTTTCAAAAAGAACCTGTGATTTTAAAAATTTCCATCTTTTCACAAAAAGGAGATTTTTCTTTATAACTTACCAGTTTCATAAGAAATAAAATTTTTCAGCTTTTCAGTTTCAGTAATCCTGAAATGTCCTCACCAGTTAATACTATAATTTAATTATCTATAGACAAGAAGTCCGTTCTCTTTTTTATGTGGCCCTTTTCTGTTCTCCCTCAATGCCATTCCTTATAAAGAAATCAGAAATACAGATATCTCTGCATAGCCATTAGCAGCTGTGTACAGCCATCTTTTTAGCCGAAGCACTCATTCATACCATTTATTTCACCGGTTCAAAAATCATAGTTTTTCACATGAATAAGTCTGTGGACATAATAGCTGCCATTCAAAAAAATGCTGGTGTCACAGTAAGTTCAGATTCTTGAATATAAATACAGTTCTAACATCAAATGTAATGCAAACTGAGTATTGACCGAAAAAGTACAACCTTTGTAATGGTTTTGTTTGCTGGAATTGTACTTTGTAAATCAATGATTTCTATATCCAGTAGATCATCACTAGAGTAGGCTTGCCCTAAACAGTCAAGATTCAAGTTTCTCTAAAGTTTATACCACTTTCCCGAAGTCAACCCCCATTGCTTCAACCTCAAAACAATGCCTGCAAGAAGAGATATAGCAGGTCCAATGCTTGGAATTTGTTAGTGGAGTTTAAAGTAAGATTTCTTTCAGCACCTAGATTGAAGTGCAAAATCTGGAATTACATGTACCTTCAGCTGGAGCCTTAATGTCTTAACTGTGACTAAACACAAAAGTATTTAGGATCCTTTGAAAGAAAACAGCAAAATATTTAAAAAAAAAAGGCTTTTTTTCTCTTTTTCAGCTAAAGGCAGAGGTGATGAAATTGAGAAGTGATAATAACTTGGATGAGTTAAAAATAAGTACATAGCTTATATTGCTTCAGAAGAACCATTGGTTTCCAGAGATTTTGGTAATTTTTTTGGAACATGTCCATTTACTCAAAAATAAAACTAAACAGTTTAAAATGTGATTCTACAATCAAGTGATTTTGTTGCATTCAATGGTAAGTCAAGGAAAAGGCCCAGCTCTGAACTCATTACATCTCTATATTCAGTGACTGTTTTGCACATGGGAAAGAAAGAAAATCACAGCAGCCATATTTGAGAGAAAAAGTATGTTTTGTTCAGATGCCCTTTTGTGTTCTTCTGTTTGCCTGAACTGATTTTGAACACTGAAATGGTACAGGTGTCACAGCTTCCCCAGGCATCCTGGGCTTTACGGCAGCTGCAGACACATGCACTTGAACTACAATTTTTTTGTACACAACCCCACCAACTTCTGACTTACAATTTAATTTAATACTTGACCTACTCATTATCTCTAGAGCAAAGACTTCCAATTATGTTGGCAATTGGAATCCTAAAGACTGTTCTGGCACACTCAAATCCTCACTATCAGCTCCCAAGAAGGATGTCAACCAACTACTCCAGAAAATATTGTTCCTGCCATTAGCTAGTGCTTTTACAAAAAAATCACGGATACCACTAAAAAAAAAAATAAATAAAAAAAATTGACATCTGAGAGGCTTACTCATACAGCTCTTGTAATATCAAGCTGTACAAATGTAATTAGAATTAGAATTTACTCCATGTCGCCACTCTGATACAGGTGTTCACTGCCAAAACAATAGCAACATTCCTCACAGCCAGCCTGGGGACAAACTGGATCTATTTTTCCTTACCCTCTCACATTGGTTCAAATTTCAATGGAGAACAGAATTTGCGAAGAACTAATGCAGTGTTCTCTTGGGGACTTAAAGAATGAAAGATTTCAAGCAAGTTCTTCCTACTTTTAAAACAATTTTCATCTTCATTTTGATATTAATACTCATGTCTCGTTGATAGAAACATGAGTTGGCAATACAGTGACATTTCTATCAACCTGAAAGGTAGAGTGAACTGTACTACAGAATAATCTACCAAGTCTGTGGTTCTCTGGACATGCATGAATGTCAATTACAGTCACTTTAATTGCTCAAAAAGGGACAACAATTGATTATATCCACCTGCTCCATTTCTTCTCCATCAGTAAATGTCTGGGTAAGCAGCCAGCTTCTGACTACAGAAACATCAGTTACGTGAGCAGAAACAGGTATGTACGTGTTATCGTTTTGCCAGGTGACACTGGCAACAGTAACAAATGAGTTCAATTAACTAAAGATCTCTTCAAAACATGCAGCTCAGGTTCACATCTGCAGACAGAGTTCACATACGTAATGAGCATCCTCTATGAAACACCAAGTAGAGAGAAGGGGGAACAACCATCATGGAAGAAATTGGACCAATTTTAATAAAGGATTTATTAAAGTTCAGGAGAATGCTCTTACAAAATATTAGTCTATATCAGCAGATTTTTAATCCAAGTCTAGTTTCATATCCAAGGACAAGCATTATTCTGTTACCCTGCTGTTCTCCAAGTGTTTATGGTTAGGTGTCAGCACCCCAGAGCCCCAGCACACCTTCGGACTTGGCTCCAGACACATCTCTATGCAGTACCACCATACCACAGAGGATACAAAGCTTCAGCCACCGCTCTCTGTCACCTCAGAAGAAAGTGTTTATTTATTCTGTGATACCCTCTGTCATTGATACCTCTCCCTACATTGCCACTCCCCACTGAGTTTTCCCAGCAGTACAGGATCTTACGTGACAACTCCAGTACAACATACGGTGCCTCGAGCACAGTCCTTGTTACAACAGCTGAACTGCATGGGATAAGTTCTTTTCTTCTTCAACCCAATAATTTTTCAGTTGAGATCTATTACACAGCTAATCTTGAATTCACATACAATTCTGGTTGACTTCTAAGAGACCTGGATGAACCCCCTTGATGCGTTTTCTGTGTTCAATACTACCAAAGAACTATTTCTCCTGATGAATTTATGTCCAGAAGGAGTTCTGATTAAACACTTTTGTGGATATTCTTTATGCTCTTCACTCACAGGATGAAGGATACAGCTCCTTACACTCTACAGCAGGACATGGTTCACAGATATATACCATTTGTGCTACTATACAGCATAACATGTAGAAATATATGGGTGAGGAAAAAAAGCGTGATTTTGCCTGCAAACAACCTAAGGAAGAGCTAAGCAAGCTCTTGGATATGGCAGGCTGTTCTGCTTCATGATGAATTATGAGGCTGGTAAATCCCAAATACCTTTAGCAAAGTCAGAATTATATATATAAATATATATATAATTATATCAAACATTGAAAGATCTGAAAAGCTCATATCTCATTCTCACAGGACCATTCCTATCCAATAACACCAAAATAAAACACTCTGCACTCTGCAGAGGGAAACAAGTGGAATGCTTAATGGATATTTAACTGGTTCAATCATTTGGAGTAGATGTGAAACTATTTCATTTTCTGATCAAGAATGAATACGTATTTTAGCTCTTCCACCTTTATGCTGTTATTTCTTATTTCTTTCCCTAGTTTTCTTCGGGAATTATGTGCTAATTAATCAGGATTAAGACCATCCACTCACGTTCAAACTGCAGGAATATAAAATATGAAACACTGCCCTTTTTAGATGCAGATAGATTTGACAGATATTCAAGATATTCATATCTGAACATAGCTTGACACAGAGGTAGTAGCACTTCTGATTTTCTTTAGATCCCACTACAAATATCTTAATAATGGGTCTTGCAAAGCCCTCGAGCCTGCCAGACTTACCCTTTGACAGAGGCTAAGAATTAGTTAGCAACGAGTGGGAACCTAAACACTTCTTTCTCTTTCCCAATAACATTAAAATATTTACAAGTAAGCACCAACTTCTGTGAAGCTGCCATGTACTAGTTTCTTACAAAAATATTTGCATAAACAAATGCATACAAGGGGTGTGAGTGGGGAAATCATTAAACTGTACTTTGGAGACTTCAGGTGATTAGAAACTAGTGGTGTTTCCCCAGAGAAATTCCTCCTATTTAGTGCAACGCTGCCCGCACCAACAGCTTGTGTTTCCCTCCTAAGATTTATTTTGGGAATCCCCAAGAAGGGTCCTGTCTCTAGCACCAGTTTCTGATCTGCAGAGATACATCTGAGCATGACAAACTACAGGCTCAGAAATTACCCCAAATTTCCTTTCTCTTTGGAGTAACCAAAAAATCCCTCCCCAACAATCTTGTGTACAATTTTGTGCTCTTTCTACTATTTTTTGTTTCTTTTCTGTGATGCCGGAATTACCGCCCTTGCCCTTGGTTTCCCACTCTCAGATAAACAGCCTATAAAATTGCTGCAAGAAGCCAAGTGCTGCTTTTCACATAGCAGCAAGACAGACATCCTTTACTGAACATATTCTGTGTACAGCATCCGTGCCAGCCTCCAGAAGAGAGAGATGGTAATGTAATCGCCAAAATGCTGAGAAGTTCCTCTGAGCGTAGACTGAAAAGAGGGCAGGAGCGGGGAAGGCTCTAAAATCCGAGTGCATCACATATTAAAAAGAAACTTTTTGGCAGCGCCCTGCGAGGCTGAGCAGCAGGCAGAGAAGGGGAGCACACAGACACATGGTATATTCCTGCCTCTGCCTCTCTCCTCTCTCTTTTGGTCCTTCTCTCCGGCTTTCTCTCCCACCTCCTCTCCCCGGCACTGCCTTCCCCTCTCCCCCTGCCGCAGGCTGCAGAATGGGACACGCTTGTTCCCCAGCCAGCCGGCAGCTGTCACACAGCGGAGGCAGCCAGCAGCCGGTGCAAAGAGTGAGCCTACTCTGTCATTTAGGATGACTCACTGGAATCTGGCATTAATTTCTCTTTTTCTGGTAGTGGACGGAGAACAACCAAAAAGCTACACTGGACTAGACCAAGGTAAGCGATTTAAAAGTCTTTTCTATGCTAAAGCTGCCTGACGCTTTGAGGGTGCCAAGCTGTGGACAAAAGCTGGCACTGGAACTAATTCGGTGGGTGTCTGAACACCTGGCATTACATACCACCAGTGTGCCTTAATGGTGTTAACCCTGTGCCTGCCACCCAGCTACGCCCGGGGGGAGAGACGGCAGGTCGAAACACAGCGACCGCATTCTCTTCCCTTAATGCAACTTCTACAGCAGCACTGCCACCTGCTCCTGTGCATACGGGAAGCTCCTCAATTTTGCTAAATGACCAGGCATGCTTTTGTGTTCTGCCACTGGGAATATAGCATATCAGGCACCGGTCATGGACTGCGCGGATTCATTGCCACAGCAGTTGTTTCATCACTTTAATGAGTTGAAATTCCACAGTCCGCAGAAACCCTTCCTTGTCATGTCCCCTCCCTCTGAGGGGATTCTCGTAGGATAATGTAGAGACGATGCATTTTCAGGCTTTTCAAAAGTAGTGCTCACTGAAACCACCAGAACAAGTCTGCTGAAGCACGGGCAGTGCTGCACTATGTATTCTGCTTGCATTCCTCTCTGTAGTTTTTCAGCTGTGAATCAAAAATTCAGCGTTGCGGGAGGGTTTTTGCAAGGACAGTACATGGCTCTGGCACAGCAATTTAAAGTAAAAGGAGAAGCTTCTCCCAGTTCTGAAATCCTGGCAAAATTCCCTTCTTCCATTTTCTGAGGAGGTGCAGTATTTCAAGCGGAGTTATCTAAGCAGGTTTCTGCTGGGGCCGGTTGACAGCTTTTAGTTGTGATTTTAATGACAAGATTTCACTGAATGTCTGCAGCTTCATTTCTGTCAATCTAATGCTTTTTACCAAATGGCTTACTTCAGAAGGTGACACCTTTAAAATTAACCAACCATCATGCCTCTCTAAATCTATCAACAGAGTATCAGACTAGCTAGTGCATCTTGCAGAATCGCATAAACTTACCTTCAGATCTTTAATGGTCTGACTGCAGTGAAGACATTTGGTTTAGCTTAAGTGTTCTCTGTACAGTGGAAAGTGCTGCAATTTTAACTGGATGTACCTATGTGTCTTATACATTATACAGTATTTTTCTGCAACATTTTACACACTCTGTTCACTCAGATCTCCTGCGTACTGGCAATCGGTTTATTAAGAGGTGACTTTTAATCCCACAAAGACCTGCCCTGACATTACTGCTATGAAAAGGAATCCCTACTCAAAGTTGATGACAGGTCTCACATTGATCATATCTATGGAGATGAACAAACAGGTATCAGCAGTTAACACTGAACACCATCCAGCCTCCAGGTAGTCACCAAGACCCACAGTCTGTTGACCCAGAATGAGTATTTTTGGAATGAACTCAAAGAGAGCAGTAATAAACACTCCCCTTAGTTACTGCCCCTCCATGCAATCTTTTAGACGGATTAAGTGTAAACAGATTCTTATTTCAGAGAATGTAAATGACTTTTGTATGGATCTTCAGGAAGAGGTAGGACAACAGCTTGATATGTCAGCATCAATTCTACCTCATTTTCCATCAGAATACGGTACATTTTTCCACTTGATAAAAGCAGAAAGCATTCACCAGCATTATGCTTTAAGATTATTTCTAATCATGTGGACAATTGCAGATACTTCAGTACTTTTTTAAAAAAAAACTACCTTTTTTCTTAGCATTTAGATATGATACCTGACTGTGAGAGTATCAGATTATTTCCAGGGAAAGTAAAGTGCAATTCAAATAACAGATCGTTTTGATTCTGTCTTAAAGCACGTGAATATTTATCCTACTTTTTTGTTAAATTAGTAGCTATTTATTGTATGCGAGCTCTTAGTCACTTGCTACTGTAGCACAAGTCATAGTCTCTAGGGTCTGAACAGCTATTTTTGGGCCTGTCTGGCTAATGTCTGGAATACAAAATTATCCTGCTACTAAGATGGGGTTTTCTGTTTCATTTTCCTGTTTGCAGACATATCACTATATTGCAACTTTTGGCAGTATGGCTCTTTACAGGTGGAATCTTCGTCCATTTAAATGCAGACAATCTACTGTGATAACAGTTTATTGTAACTTGGAAAGAAGAGCTAAAAAAAAAATAATCAAGTTTCATCCATCATGCATGCAAACCTTGTAATGTGCTGCCCCATACTCAGCAAATTAAACCCTTGAGATAAATGACATTCTAGACTTGTGGACCAGTCCGTTTAATATCATTAGCTGGGCTCGCCAGTTGTCCTAATTACAGAAGTCAAAGAAGGCAGGAAGCAGCTGCAAAGTCAGCACATGTGCAAGGAGCGGTTTGTGAAGCAGAAACACATGCTTTTATTTGAGGCTTCTTTGTTGCAACATGAATTATTAAGGAAAGCTATCACACTTAATATCACTGTCAAAAAAATGGTCTGGCTGTAGTCCAGGTTTTAAGACTTGTATGGGCTGTGTGGGGTTATTGCTAGCCTTCGAATGAAGCTTCATTCCTGGTCTATCACTTTTCTAAAATAAAGAAATAAGCACTATCAGTGCTATTTAGGCTCTTGGGTCACTCATTTCTGGTGAGATGCGCAGATAGGAAGAAGGAAATTAGTTGCACTGCTAGAGAGCAGCTAGTGCAGTACTACCTACTGTCCTACCTACTTTACTCCAAAGAATCCACTGTCAATGTAACTGCACGTTCAAGGGGCGTAAGACACATACCTGCTACAGTGGAACCAGTAATAAACATTCCTAAGACACAGAGATGCTCGACTCTGGAGCTCCAATTGGGCCTATAAAGATGAAACCACACACAAAACAACTAAGCTGAATCGGGCAGTTGCCTTGATGGATGGCCAAGAATGCCCTCAGCTCTGAGTTTCACATCTCACTTCACGGTTCACCTCCAAAAACTGAAGTCAGGAGAGGCAGAAGTTTTGCTGTGGTTAGTTAAGTGGACTTAGTCTTTTAACTGATATAATTCAGAAAAGATGAAGGTTCAGCCAAGTTCTTCAGCACAAAAAAAAATCAACTGAAATAGATGCTGCTTCACTTCCATTCTCTTACTTGTGTAGACTTCATTCTGTAGATTTCATTAAAACCCCATCCAAAGATGAAGAGCTCTGAACAAATCAACAAGGTTTTACACATCAGGAATATACCAGCTCTTGATAATCTCTAGAAAGGTATCAAATTCCTCTCAGCTACTTCATAAACCACACTCTCCTGCACACAGACATGCAAAGATGGGTAAAATTTCATTCTTCATTGCAACAAGCCCACTTAGCTACTTTTCACGGTTCACTATTAATGACACTACGAGAGGCAATTGTAGCTCTATTCATTGCACACTGAACAAAGTCAAGATTACCTCCTCCTTATTGCACAGTACCTACAGGGAACATTTTGAACAGTCCTGTTAATCATCAATAAAATGGTGGTTTAAGTTGAACTGTCCACAGGCACTAGTTTTAGAACAGGGGACATTTCACACACTTGTTACATTGCTTTCCAGGAACTACTTGTAATACAATTTCACCAATTACGAACAAATCTAATCTTAGTCTCTTGAGGCTGTTCATAAGCATGAAAGTAAGGGATATATGCTATGCAAAACAGGCATTCTACCCTTACTATTAGACATTACCTTTTGATAAAATAATTTTTCTTTCCTCAGAGTAAAGAAGTCTTGGTTTGAAACATCCTGTAAATTAGTCATGAAGGAATCTGTTGGAGAGGTACTAATGTTTTCTTTGCCTTCAACTTTTGCGTTCCTTAACAAACTTGACCACACTCTTGTAGCATCTTCAGTCCAACAGAACTTTAACTGTTGACCACGTACACCAGTGAAGAGTACAACTAACCAAACTATAAGGGAGTATGTAAGAAATGTGTAGTGTACCTCAGGATACATGTGTGAATGTAGTGTCAGAACCTAATACAAATACAAGGTAATATAGCCATTTCAATCATAACTAAGTCTTAATAGAATCTTTTTTAAACTGATGTCAGCAATTTTCAATCTCTAATTATTTTGTTAGGACTAATTCATTATCCATTGAGATCTGTTTTTTTTTTATCTATTCCAAACAGTGCTTTGTTATTTACTCCCAGATAAAACACAGATGGTGCCATTTCCAAGGCACCGTTTTAGTTCTTTCCTGCTCAAGCAAAATAAAAATAATATTGTGTTCACCACAAAGTAGCTTTATCCATACTTTTAGGCTTTGTCATATAATTTGGACTTGTGCAAACTGATGTCTCTCAACAAATGAAACAAAAGAAAAATTCTTTTTTTCTTTTCATTCATTTCATTAACATGTGAAAAGCCTTTCCACCCAATACCAGCTTGCTTGCTTGTTTTCCTTTGATTGTAATTCAAATTTCTGAAATTCTGAGAAAACTAAGTATGCTAGGCATGCATTCTATTTAGGTTTTGAAGCAATTTCGTTGTTGAGTTATTGGCTAGTTTAGGAATGCTGTGTTAAAGACAATCTGTGTGAACAAGCTAACAGTTCAAAGAGAAACCTTTCTGTGAGCAGAGTATGCTCTCTAGAGCAGTTCCAGAAGATGACACATCTGAAACTGATCTTGGCTATACTCAACAAGCTCTATGAAGCTTTTCCTTTCTGTTTCTCCAGGTGATTTCCCAACCTTGTCATGCTAATGGTGCATGCTTGAGAAAAATGTTCTTATTCCTGAGGGCACCAGCAATGCTGGATAACATTTAGCAAAACGTGTATCATCCAAGTGATTTGTAGGTTACATAGAGTACAATACCACGATCCACAGACTAAAAGCCATCCAGAAGCAGGTTTTACTAACAAAATTACTGAGATCATTGATTCCTAAGGAAGCTTGGAGCCACTAGATGCACACTACTTGAAACCATATTGGAAAGGACAAATTTGCATGCTGCAGAGAGAATAGAATTTTATGGGACAAGACCATCAAGATGTACAAGGGCACAAATAAAGTGTGTGATGGAAACAGCAAACGGCACACATAACTCTGTTACAGGCTCCTTTCCATCTTTCACAATGAAAATAGTTTGGTTTTTTTTTCTAGGTCCTAAAGATTGTAAGTCCTGTCATTATATTTAAAAAGAGAAACCACTCAAAAATCAGATGAACCTGCGTGCTGTGTGTAGATACATGTGCACGAATGACACTGTAAAAGTCCCAGATGCTAAAGAAGCAAAAAACTATCCCCGAAACAGAAATACAGCTGCAGCTTCACAAATCACATGTGGTCGTCTTTCAGGCAAGGTTGCATGCAGAAATAATAAATTTAAGAAATAATAAATTTAAATAGGCATCCTCATGTAAATAGGAAAGAACATGGAAGGTTTGAACAGACTGGCCTTTCTTCAGTTCCTAAAGTGCTTACAAACTCTGCCTTGCTTGCAACCACATCCTCACAACTTTACCATCACCCCTATATCATTCCTACTATACTGAGTGCATAGTAAACTAGAAATTATCCCATAGATCTCTAGGACATAGGTCAGGTCATAAAACATGTGAGACCTTGCCATGCCAGGACACAGTTTAGCCTTCCTTCGTGGGGACACCACTGCAGTGGTGTGAAGCAGAGCAACGCCATGTCCTGCCAGGAGGCACCAAGAACCTTCATAACCCCATCTACTGCCAGAACATAATTGGGAACTGACAAAAAATATTAGACTAAAAAAAAAGACAAAAATATTTCTTCTATATTACCAGGAACTGCAGAAAATGTTACTGTTGTTACTTTATTATAGTTGGTAACTGATTTGAAAGCAAAGGAAATAATAAAGAAAGCCTTGCACTACTAAGAAAGCCAAATAATTCCACAGCTAGTTTCTTCACCAGGGAAATGGAAAAAAGAGTTAATTAAAACTGTTATCTATGGTCTGAAATATTAACCCAACAGTTGTATTTATCTTTTTGTGAAACAGCTTTAATTATACTATTTATGCCTTTACATTTTTCTCATTGTTTTCCTCACTGTCCTCTGTTGCCACTAGTATTATTACACTTTCAATATTAGAAATAAAACAATTACTGAGTCTCTCTGTTTTTTAATGGGTTTGAAACCTCAGGAGTTGAAAATAATTAAGTTGGATATTTGTGCTTGCAATGAAGTTTGATATTTGATGAAAGAAAAAGAAAAAAAAAAAAGATCCATAAATATTAAAGCCAAATGGGACCACTGAATAATTGAGTCTTACTTCCAGCATAGCACAGTAACACTGTAATTTCATCTAATATTACCTGTGCCAAGTCTAATATCTTGTATAGATAAGTCCAATGTTATAAAAATAGTTTCAGATCTTGAAAATGATAATACAGGCTGCAAATACAGGACCCTACAACTGCTGATCACAACAGAATGGGATCATTTCCTTCTGTTCCCTGCACATAACTCAAACCAGCTAACCTAAAGCCAGCTAACCTTCAACACATTCACTGTGTCAAAGCACGGCAATTTAATCTCAAAGTGCGTTTCTCACAGAAAGCTAAGAGAAACCTAAAAAAGAAAGTGATTAGAGAACACGAGCTAGAATCCAACATAGATGACAGGCACTTCTACCACTTGCTGTTAAAAAACCCTATCTTATTAAGAATTCGAGAAGTCTCAGGAGAATTGCAACATCATCACATTATAACTTTGCCCCCACATCTGAATAATGTACTTTTCCTTCAGCATATTGATCCTAGGTACCATAATGGAGAAAGAGGAAAAACTGCTGGGTTTATCAATACTGTACCTCAAAAGGTAAATGTAAATGTTAATTCTTTGTGTACTGTCTTGCAAAGGGAGCATATAAAGACCTCTGGAGTCAAATGCATACATACCATGAAGGATTCAAAAAATGAAAGGATGGCTTTTATGCAGTAGGAGAGAACAGGACCAGGAGAGACTAATATCCTTGTGCAGCATTATGGTAGGATTAACTGACAGTGAAAACTCCTCAGTTCCTTCTGCCATTCTTTGTGCTCCCTACTGCCACCTGAAAAAATCTGTTTGCAGCATTGCTTCTGCTAATGAAGAAAATAAACACAGCTCAGGGAGAAAGGGAGAGATAGAGAGCACTGGAAAACCAAGAAAAGAAATGGGAGAGGGAAGGAAAAAGTATTTGCTCCCCTCTTTTACGCTCAACATTTCCCACGCTTATAATGGTTTTAGGGAAGAATCAGTAAAGGAATAAAGATTAAGATACAAATGAATACAAAAGAATACGAAAACAAATACAAATGGAATGAAATAAAGTGGATGTTACAGATGTTATCTCCCCCCCAACTCCAGGGTTGTCCTATGGTCAATACTATGGGCAGGAACTGGAAGATATGATCTTCTTTTAGATCCCAACCTTCTGACAAGGCATCTGCAACTTCAGCTCACAATCCTTGTGCAATGAAAACAGGGATGATGCCTGCTGGGGTGTGGGGTGGACATGGGAGCTGGTGGTGTTGGAGAACAGATGCTGTAAGCAAAAGATGGTTGTAACTATGACATTAGTTTATAGTACATTGCAAAATAAGTTCAACGTCTTGACCACCATCATTCTGAAGCACTGCAGGACAAATGAATTTTCTCTGTGGCAGTGGGGTAGGGAACATGAATTCTGATACTGGACAGTTCAGTATCCATAAATTGTCAAGAGAGCAGAATCCACACTGCCAGTACACAAGGGCAGGCACCCGGGAGCAGTCTTATAGGTGGAGGTGGTATGGGGGACTGGATTTTGTGATGCACAAGAGAAACCTAAGACCTAGGAACAACCATTGAAATACAAAGAACATGATACGAATATCTCCTTAAAAATACTGAAATAGTAGAGGTCTGTAGTCTACTGAAAAAAGAAACAATAAAGGGAAGAACTGCGGGTGCCAGTGTAACATTAGTATAAAAACTGAAAGCTGTAGAACTAAGTAGGGATTTGATTTTCACCTAGTGTGACTCAGAGCTGTGCTAAATCTTGACAACCTTTTTTTCACTGAGTGTCTTGGATACGCCAGAGCCAAGACTTCTACATCATTTAGCCTGCCGAGGGTGGGAAATTCTGTGATATTAACTGAGCATTTTAAGTAAGGAAAACCAGAAGAAAAAAACAATGGAAAAATAACCCAATATGTATTATTTAAGCTATTGTCAATCTATGGTTTCTAAATAATAGCTTTGGGTTATATCCTCAGATCTGTAGTGCTAACTCACAGTAACTAATATCCCATTCATATACTGCTTCTTGATGTGTTGACAGCCAGAAAATTGTTCCTCTGCCTGAATTTAGGAAACAATTTATTTTCTGAGGTGAAAATGTAAATACAACAGGACACAACAGAAATAGCCCATTCCTCCTCCAGTAAATACGACAATTAGTGGTACATACACTCAGCCCTCATTCAGAAACTGACAATCACACACATTTCTGAGAGTACCAAGCTGCTAATATTACTAAATAAAGTAATTACTAAACAAAGTTACTCCTAACTGTTAAAACAACACATGCGGGACAGGGTCAAAAGAGAAGAATAAGCCAATTTTTTTAAATTGCAGATGGTATGAGAATTGTCCCAGGGAGGGAGTGGAAGAAGTGAGGAAATGTAGACCAAGGTCCTGTAGGTGGTATCTCAGCCTTCTGCAGTCAGTCTTGTACAGTCATAGTTCATGTAAATATAGTGCTTTCATCACCCACCCCTTGCTTCTGGATCATTGCTTAGGGTTTAACTCAAAACTGCCAGCTCTTACATAGGCCTCTGTAAATCTATATAAACAAACGTCTCCAACAAGTCAGGCAGTAGCTGACTCCAGGGTCAATAATTTCTTTTTAAAAATCACTATCTTTGTAACTAGCTAGTAAAAGCTTCTAGCCTAAAAATGTGCTTAAATGGACAATCCACCAGGGCTTTTTTTTCCAAATGACATGAATTTTAACTAAGCTCACACTTGTCAGTTTTCAAGTTGTCAGGCTGCCTTTTATAAGGGAGGGGGAATTCTGAAGATTAATTCTGTTCCCTTCCAGGAAGCCACTGCTTCATCACCCCCCCTATTCACAGTTTAGCACAGACAATGGACACTATTCAACAGCGCCAGCTCAGGTACATTGAAACAGGGAAAATGTGTAAGCAATAGCTGAACAATGGCATTTGGCTGTGGCAAAGGGAAGCAGGCTGGTGTTGTCCTTCGCTTCCCTGAAAAGAGCACTTTCAACCCACTCTGTTTTCCAGCTGTTCCTGTAAGAATCATCACCCTTTTAAGAAAAGAAGGGATTGTCTGCGAGCCAAGAAAAAAGCTTGAAGATAACCTCCCCTATTTGTATAAATGTTTGTGCAATAAATAAGGATGTGAGTGAATGAAATGACTTGCTTTCCCTAGAAACCATTTGTTCAGCTTGCCACAATGTATTTAACTTACGATTTGCAGGCCTAAACTTTCAGATGATAATGGGAGATATTCAAGCAGGCTTGAATACTAGCACAAAATAAGCATGACTGGGAAATGTATTTGATCTAAAGAAATTCAGATCATTCGATTTCCCTTTGTGTTCCATCCCTTACTCTGACCACAAGCAGCAATAAATCACAAGAATCGTTGCCCAAACAAAATCTTAAAGGAAAGGTTACAGCAGGGTACATCTCATGCAAGGAAGAAGAGCCTACGTGAAAATAGGTGTACATGTTGCCTTTGGTTTTTAGACTCCAAGGCAAGCCTCAGATACTCCCTTGTAAGAGGGGCTCACAGAAAATTGGCTAGGGAGTAGTACAGGACCCACAAGAACTTAAGTTTCCTAAAACAAGGTCAGCTCCGGTATAAAATTAGATTCAATGTTCTGCTGACCGAACCAAAAAGACAAGGAGTAATTTTTAATCAAGGATTCTTGAGTGTAATGATATATCTTGCTGGAAGTCACCAAGTATGGGCCACAAACTTTCAGAGTGGTTAGCTCCTTCCTCTTTCCAACATCTGCTAACACTCATTTGAAGCCTGAGCAGAAATGAGAATTCAGAAATTAACTGTGAGGGCCAAATTGTTTAAAGTCAAAACATGCAGCATGATTTAGGCAAATGTTTACAACTCTATACTTAAAGGGCATTCAGAATAATACATATTCGTTATCTACTTAATTACTCAATTAACAGGGGTGGGGCATGGGGGAATAGGAAGAGAGAAAAAGTGAAGTCTAACACAAAAACCAAAACTTACTTCAATTCAAATCACCAAAACATTCAAAATACGTTGGTGGAGATTGCAATTATGAACAAGTATGATGTAGCAACCTTGGAACATAATGAACAATTGAACAATATTTTTCTAAAGTCAATTTTAATGATCTACTGTCTTACAATGCAGTATCTCTGAGGCCTAGAAATTAAACTTCAGGGAAAAGGAACCATTGCTTTCTAGTAACGACCAAGCTGACCTTGACTGAGTATCATCCAAGCAAAAAGACTAGACTAGAGCAATGAGAGAGGAGGCTTCACAAAAAACCAATGCTCATTACTACCTTTTCAGTATTGCAGGGTATTTCAAATATTATCATAACACATTTTAAAATATTTTATTGATAATTTTTTTGAACAACAACAAATATTCTAAATTGTGGTGAACTATATACCTCTATCCACCCCACGCTTCAGTCTCACAGGGTCACATTCCCTGTGGATTTCTCACCAGAGGGCAGGGTGTCCAGACTAAGGGAGATCCTGTTTACCACAGCCAGCATATGCAGCAATTAAGGATATCCAGGGAAGCATCTACTGCACAAACATTCCAGGAAAGCCCTTTTTGGGGTTGGAGCAATGTGTAAGGATGTTGGAAACTGACAAGAAGGTTATAAAAGAGATTTTTGACAACTCTGGGTCAGAATTTCCCTCAGTACCTAAGGAGTAGGCCAATTAGTGCAACACAAGACTTTGTTGGTTTGCAGACGTAGATGCTCCAGAAGCTCAGCATGAAATAATCTAGACTGAACCGATCGCAAGACCTGGACAAAAAATTTGCCCAATTCCTTCAGCATCACAGTATGGCAACAGAAAGCCCTATGAGGTATAAAAGTCTACAAACTACCTTCCCCAGGCCATTTAACAGTGATACAAGCTCATGGTTAATAAATTTGAGGCTGGGAAACAAGCTCCTGGAGCAACCTGGGATGGAGATTTTTAATACTATGGTGTGCAGACTGTTTACCTAGATCTGAAAATTGCAAGGAGTACTACTCCCTCATTCTGCAGAGCCTGTACGGCACATGAGAAGGTTTATGAACAGCAGTGTGGGAAGCACTAATGAGACACCTAACAACAGTGAGGGAAGCACTAATGAGACACCTAACAACAATGCTTTGAAGACATCTGGTTTTTGGCAGCTAGAGAAACTTCTTTCCATATGATCATGGACTAGGAACTTAGTTCCCAGCCAGTTATCTCCTGGGATGTAGAGTTATGGAGGAACTCACCTAGCCCACTCTGCCGTAGCTTCTGAGGTTTTACCACAGAACTTAAAATCCAAATGAAAAACCACATTGCTTTCCTTAGTGTTCTCCAGGGGTGGTACAATGGGCACTTGCAATGCTGCTGCCTTTAAGCTATCACAATAAACTTCTTGTGCATGCTTATACCCTGCTACGCTCCAAATAGCATCTGTAAAACCAAAAGCAAGCATTTACTTGCAGAGGGGACTCTGTAACAATGAACACCATAACCAGCCCACACAATGAAGCAGTACTCCCAGGAATAGCATCATATGCATGTGCATTTATTGCACATGTGACAGTCTTAATGAGTAATGAATTGCTAATATGCATGCTGGTTTGTGACAAACTGCTGTGAAACACATTGTTCTCATACGTGCTGGGGATCTGAAGTGCCAGTTGTGCTTATTTTCTAAAACTTCTTGGATGGAGAGCTTGCCAATCTGCATGTGGTACTTTGTGGCTGATTAATTTTATAGATTGTTCTAGGTAAGAAATCTCTGACTTGCTGAATACAGATTTTAATCAAACTCTAGTTGCTTGCTAATTTGGAGACACAGGGTGCCACTTTTATTCGTTTCTGTAGACTGCTTGTTCTCCCTCTCTGTAAATAGTTCATAGAAATTTTTTTACATACCTGTTTCTTTCCAGAAGAGTGGACCTACACAAGTTTTTACCTGCAAACTTCACGGTTTCATACAAGAATTGATTTAAGAACAGTGCAGCTAATTGATACGTACTCATATTTTTGTAATTTTCTAATATGATAACAACTGGAAAAACAAAGTTCAAATTGAAAATGACCTGTAAACTGATACATGGTGCGAAATCCAAGCATGACAAAAATTAGAATATTACTTCTCATGTAGACTGCTGAGCGGGTCCTGGAGAGTCACAAACAAAGCTTTCCCACAAGCAGTCAGCAAGTGTTACAAAGGCGTGCAAATCTGTGCCTCACCCTACATGGAACTGTGGAACCAAATATTTTTTGTGAGCAGTTCTGTTTCAGTATCATGCTCAACAAATAACAGTCTGTGGGTACCTGGCTTCACTCCCTTTCTATAATCTCCAGTCTTCTATAATCTCATTGTGTAAATCAACAAAAGCAGCTTCTGAGCCCCTGCTGGCAGGACGCTAATAGCAACTACATGAATCTTACGAATATCTGAAAATCATTTTCCACAGAATAATTTTCTTTTGCCATCTGATGCAGCATCTCTGTCCCCAGACTCATTTGAAGGTGCCTGGCCTTCAAATCTTGCAGTAACTGCAGAGGAAGAAAATTCTTTAAATTGTGTTTTTAGATTCAGAATTATTCTCCCTATATTGTCTGTACATGACAAGCCCGTAGATTCTTTCACATTTGGGGTTTTATCCTCTTGCATTTGCAAATTTGCAAAAGACTGACAAGAGCATTGGGGCTTTTTTCGGTTGTGTTTTACAATATCCTATCCAGAAAAAGGTATGTCAAAGACACACAGAGACAACTAGCTTCTCCGAGGGGGGGTTGTTTGGTTTTGCCACTGTTTTTAAGTTAGGCTGCCCACTGAGGACACATACATTCTGCAGCTCTTGAAGTAGAAAAAAAGATAATTTATGAAACTGTGGAGACTACACAATGCATAAATAAATGGCTTATTTGTACGGCTAAGGCAGGATTTTCTAACCAGCTTAGCTAAGCAGATGCATGAAAAAAATTGCTAGAATCACCTTCTGGCAAATCATAGTGGGTAGAAGGTCCAGAAGGAGTACTGACAAGCACTGATAAGCTACGAAGTCAGTGCTGTTTCACAGACAGATACTAGACAGCTTCATCTTGGACCTAGAAAATCACCTCTGCTATCTAGAGAACCATGAGGAAATGGACATTAAAAAAAAGGAAAACAAAAAACACATTTTAACTACAGTTTTAGGGTTTTTTCTTAACACTGGATGTTCAATAGCAGCCTTCTTATAAAACTAAAAAAACTTGGAAAACCCTATCAACAGCAATGAGACTTATAAGTCCTGTAAGAAAGGAACTGAAAAAGTTCTTGTGCTCATTAAAACTAGCAGATATAGATCATTGAGGAAGCTTTAACACCTCCCACAAAATTACCATTTCTGGAATTCCATGCCTTTCCTTAAACTACCATATATGAATCATTAATAGTTTACAGATCACAACAATGCTTTAGAAACAGTAGCCGATCCTCCCTGACAACTCCCATGAGACATGTGCCTCTTGGTTTAAAACAAAAAAAGTCCAAGGGATTGAACATTAATTAGACTATTTCATATATTTATATATGAATATATATTTCATGTGCATATATAGGCATTTAGCAAAGAAGGATAATGAGGCAATTTTATATGCCAACACAGGTCCTACTTTGCATTCACACAGATGGGCCATCTACCAGCATCTTCTTGCGATCTTCACTCAGACCAATAAAAAAGAAGGAATCTAGCACATATTGGCCTGAAGATCTGGTAGCTCTTTTCTTGTTTTAGAGGCAACATCGTGGACCTACAGGAAGCTTCATGATAGCACTGTGGCCAATACATTTCTTAAAGGCAATAAAAAAATAATACCAAAGCTCCTTATATATAGTGAATCATTTGGCTGTGCCAGATGGTACAGCAGACGAACTGTAGAATAACCCGATCCTTGGTGCAGCTGCATTATGCCTTGGCCAAAACCACTTTCAGATCAGCCACACTCTGTTCTTTGGATTTCTGAAGTCCTTTGACTCTCAGAACAATTCTTACAGATGCTTAACTTCAGAACATCTTTTGAAACGGGAAGTAACTGGGTAAGAGCAAAACAAATGTTGCATTTTCAACCAGATTTTTTTATTCCAACATATTGAGCTAAATTTCCTGCTGAACTAGAGCAAGCTGATCCTAGACCTTGCTAGAAATTGGCTTTCACCTGCCACTTTTTTAGCCAGCTCAGCAGTCCAGTCTTTCCTAGTGTACATGCCAGTCAGAGGACCAGAAGAATTGTACTTAAATGTTACATACGCCAAATGGATGCTCTTTAGAAAAATCCATAAAAGACACATTTACCTCAAAGAGATCTTTTGAGACAGCTCATGTTTCCCATGCAAACACACAGGTTGTGCCAGCCTGTATGATCCACCATAGATGTTTTTAGTAATTTGTACCAGGAATCCAGCAAAAGACTACAAGCTCCGCAAGGCTTGAATCCAGGACATTCAAATGGGACTGTACTGTCCTGCCCATAGTTTTCTTTAAAAGCACAGCTACAAAATCAAGTCATCAAGCTAATGGTATTTGCTGGCTTTATCTAAGCACTTGTAACACATGCATTGGCTATGATAAGCCAATTAGACTCTTTTGAGACCTGATACCATCTGTCGAAGAAATCACTGGCGGTCCAGCAGGTAGCAGTCTCTCAGTTCCCCAGTGGGTTTCACATTTTACCAGTTAGTACTCACAATTACCCTTCCCAGGGCCGGAATGGAAAAGAAAATGAGGAGAAAAGCTTTAGTCTTTATCTATTGTGAGAAGGTGCAGAAGAGACAAAGCATGCGTTTGTGTATGTGTAAAGTCAATTTTCGCATTTCCACACTCTACACTTCTGATTTTACCTTGAAGAGATGTTGGATTTCAGTTGTCATAGCAACCATATTAACAAATAGCAGCACAGACTTTACGCAAATTATGATTGCCGGGCGTTGAGGGTAGTCTAACAGATTTTTATTAGCTTCCCCCCAAAATGCACACTTACCAGCTAATATAAATCAATCACTTGTTTTTCCTTATCGTATACTTCTCATCTCATGACAGAAAAGGTTTTTGTTTAGGAGGATATATCTATACTACAAGCCTCTAAATTTGATATACCTTGTCTTTCATGTCTGAGAAAGGCATCACATGATTGCAGGATTCTTTAAAGGCATAAACTGATTTGCATTAATGCTTCTCTCTCAGTGAGCTAACTGGGGGACTATAAATACAGTTCCTGTCTTCAGGATTACTTAGCGTTTTTGCTCTGAAGGAAACAAATAAACAAACAAGAAAATGCAAAAGATAATCTTCCAAGACAGATGGAAAGGGAAAGAAAATGTTCTGTACATCATCCAAAAGTTAATGATGAATCTGTTGGTTCCTTTAAAAGGTAAAGACTTATAAAGGCTAAATTACACAGACTGCAACACCTGAACATTTCTACTGCATGGTTTTTGTGGTTCACATACATTTCTTGAATAAATTAATGATAGCCTACTGGATTAAATATTAACTTTGGCTGATTTTCTTTCCAGAGAGAGCAAAATTTAATTTTATCTGAAGCATAATAGCAGTAACAGTCTGCACTTCTCTAGTCCCTTCCACCTTCATACTTCCTTCAAAGCAATTCAAATATCAGTCAAAGCTATTAATTTGAAACACGACCATAATTTAAGAATAAAGAAACTGAAACCTATCTCAAAGGGACAGTAAAAGTCTGTGGCATGATCAACCATTGATCATGGTAAACATGAAGAGGTGATTAACTTTTCTGCACACCTAAACATTTGCTCAGCTTTCTATCAGCTGAATAAGACAAATAGAGTTTCCCAAATAACGCCATAGAATAAGCAGAGGATTTATGGATCAATTTAAATATAACCATAGTGTATGTGCCCAGACACTTACTTTAAAATACCCAAAAAACCAACACAGATGGCTGAAGGATTATTTTGAATTCACGTCTCATCTCCTTAGCCAAAGGACCACTCCACATAGGTATTAGAACAGCTCCAAAAATGGCTTTCTTCCAAACTTTTAACTAGCACCACATCAAAAACTGTTCAACAAAAATGCATATTTTTAACACATGACAGTCAACGTTTTATATTGCTACAATTACACATTTTTCACTCCACTGTTCATTCCTACCTGAGGAAGATGCTAGAGTCCTGAGATAAAATTGTACAGAAGATTCTTATACCAGGTAAATTAAATTAAATCCTGTTTTTCCTTATTTTGTATCAAACAAACATGCATTCCATTTAGCTAAAACAGACTACTGTTATCTGGAAAGAGGGCAAGGCACTACTTATACCTACAATTTCTTTCTACCTCTGCAATAAATGCTGTTTACATTGGCATCTTTCATCCATATCTGGTTGGTTTGATAAAGGTAAAAAGCCCTAGTGTCATGGTTTAGACTGGATTGGCCAATGACAGACAACAGATGCTCTCCCCCACCTGTCACTTCAAGGGGAAGAGGATGGAGAGAGAGAAAGAGATTATATGAGTTTATAAGGAACTAAACTACTTTAATGAAATATTAATAACAAAATAAAAAGAAAATAATGGAATATGTACAAAACTGTGTCAGGCTCCCAGCCTGACATCCCCAGCTGGCACTGGGGAAGTCCCAGACCAGACTGAGTGGTGGATTCCAGATCCAGTGTCAGCAACACATAGATCACGATCAAAGGCAGATGAATAGACAGGGTACTCCTCAGATGTCAGCCATTGAAGAAAGAGGGTTGACCCTTTGATCCCTCAGCTTTTACACTAAGCATGACACAGATGGGATGGAATACTCTCTTGGTCAGTTTTGGGTCACCTGTCCTGTCTGCTCCACTGAAGGTATGACCCTTCTTTGCTTTTCTGGTTCCGATCCTTCAGTGGGACTAGTAACAAAGTTAGCTGACCTTGGTTTTTATAGTAACAATATAAGCAAGAGTCTCTCCACATACCATTTCTTGGCATTGACTATAAACATAGGTCTTATAATTCTGAGAACAAACAGTTTTCTGCACAATATGTTGTTAATTTCAGAGAGTTAGAAGAAGCTTAGCTAAGAAGTAAAGTTACGGAACAGAAAGCTGGTTCTGTTCTACCTCAAACCACTCTTCCCACTTGCATTCAGCTATTTAAGGCCACTCTTCCAATTTTTTCCACAAATTCTGCAAAACCAGGGTTGAAACAGATGCTATTAGGGAGACTTATTTCTAGGTGTTTTGTCCTTCCCTTCCCTATTAGTTTCCTAAGTCTCTGTAAAGAGTTAGAAAGATTAGCTTTAACATTTTGACAATTTCAGCAGCAAATCTTCATTGCCAGCATATGTTCCAGTAGAACAAATTTCCTTTCTTTCTTTCTTTGCAAACACACCACCTTACTAGTATAAGCAGCTGCTTATTTCACCTACCTTAAAATCTGACTGAACTCTTTATATCTTTTATGTGTCTGTGGCAGGTGACACCTTGGAAAGCCCGTACCAGCCAATCAGGCTTCTGTGCCTATCTCCATAGGGAGTTCTCTCCCAATATATTCTAATTATGCCTAAAACATTTATAGAGCAGCTTCCATTTTAAAAATAGCTCACAAGCCTAGTATATCATAGAATGGATTCACTTCACCCACCTCAGGCAGACCACAGAGCAGTTTGACAGCTCTCAACACCACCACAAGCTACATGTTCAGGATTGCTGCAAAGGAAAAAATATGTCTACCTAACACCTCAGGGAGAATTTAGATAGATATATACTATACTATATACTATAAATGCATAGTATGAGGTGATATTCAGACTCTAGGATTAAAAGCTGCCAAGGGTGTAAAAGCTACCAAATGGATCCAAAATGTCCATCACCTTATGCAGTATTGATTTTATGTTTTATTAACATTAGTTTCACAGTCTAGCTTCATCAGCATTATCGTAATTATTCTTTCAAAAATTTTCTTGTTTAAAAAAATTGTCAGTTTTCATAATATATTTAATTGGAAAATGTTGAGATTATTCTGGTCAAGGACTTAAACGTTGTGATTTAAAACAGAAGGGGCTCCACAATATTTAGTAGTCCATGTACCTATGTGGGATAGACAAGTCCCTATTTCAAAACTCTAAAAACTATTTTTTAAAAACACATTTCCTCTTTTCAGGAAAGTTCTCCTTATAATATGACAAGCAAGAGGTGTTTATTGCCAAAGCTTATATGTTGCATTTTTCAGGTTTAACAGTGATGTGCAATGCTTTCTCTGGGTTTCCTAGGAGTTCTTCTAGATGCTACACAGGCTGCTTTGGAGAAGGGCTGAGGTAATTTTAGGTAATTGCTATGACTGAAGGTTTTTCCCCTCAGTTTAGACGTATCAGTATTGTAAAGCAAGTATCTGAAATAAAAGCTTACAAGGGCAGGGAGGCCAAATACATTCAAAATATGCAAGAAAAAGAGCTTTCTGCAGCTAATCTTTCTTCCATGCTCTGCTGGTCATATGAAGAAGATCTGATGTTAGATTTGCAAGCAAGACCTAAATATTCAGATTTCCAAAGTTCAAGAAGGTTACCATACACCAAGTAACTCACGTAACTTGGCACCAGAACATCAAACCAAGTCAATCCACAAGAGGACCAAGAGTTATTCTTTAGATGTATCATGCTCTGTCTGTACCAGCAAATGTAATGATATTTGGAGATACCCAAACTAGCCTAAGCACGCCAGCCAGTAAAGTAACGGACCTGCCATAATGTACCCCTCGGTCCAGGTTCATTAATCCTTTTGGGAAGCACTTTGTCAAAATGGCAAAGCAAGTGTAAGCATCTCTGCATTCTGCTTTACACTAAACTATGTCCCCAAGATTTAGAGCAGTAGGCAGCAGATTTCAGGCAATAAAAAATAAAAGCCCTTTAACTTTTTACTAATTACTGCCTACTATGTCAAATCACGCTCTATATGAGAAGTCAGTTAAAAATATAATCCTTTTTTTTCTCTCTTTTTTTTTTTTTTAATTAAGAAATACTGGTTTGGTAATTAAGTAAAAATGCATGTGTGGCATCTTCAAAGAATTTTTATTGTGCTTGAGAAAGACGCCAGACTATTCCAGCCATGGAAATTGAACCACTCCATTAAAGCAGAGACAACTACAGCACGGCTAGTAACAGTGCAAGCTGCCTCCACAGCTCTGACAGCCAAATTACGTAAATCATGCCCACGAGGGGACAGATTTAAGCACTAGGATAGCATTGCACATCTACAGCCATCCAACACTTGGCCTTACTGAACAATTGTCAGGGAATGCCAGCTGCAGGGTGTGGACAGTTGCCCACAAGTCATCAGCCAGACCCAACACTTTATAGAACATGAAGATCCAAACAGCTGTCAGATAGTAACAAATTTTTGTCATAACTAGAGTAAAAAACCCATTCTTTGTGCCATTACTAATCTTGTGAGCTACCCTTTGTTTTGTTATTTTAACAAACGCCCTTAAGAGATATCCTGGCCTCCAGGTTCACGGTTTCTTGATTTCAGTTGTGATACACACATAGAAAGCAAAAGGTAAATGTCCTCACTTTCAGTTAATGCTTTTCTATTTTTTTGTCTGGAGCTTGTTTGCCCTACTATTACACAAAGTTCATCACAAGCTTAGGGCAAATTCATCAGGTAGCACAAAAGTAAATAATAGTAACTGAAAACATGCCTGAGCTGGGCCTGACAGGCACTCAAATGCTCTTTAAGTTAATATCAGGCACCACTGCACAAGCATCAGTGTAACCAACTCAAGTAACTGGTCAGAAAAGAAGACAATGCAGGTAGAAGAGCAGTCTAGAATTCATTGTCACACCTTTGTTCCAGCTGCAATGTTAGGATTTTTTTTTTGCACTGCCTACGAAGTGCCAGATACTTCAAAAAAAGGCTAAAAGAAGGAAGTGTAATGCAGTAAAGCTGATTGTTTTTAAGACTCGTGCTTAGTGAAAACAGTAGAAAAGTCAATTGCTCAACACAGGAGAGAAGGTTATCAAGAGGAGGGAGCCAGGCTCTTTACAGTGGTACTTCATGGGAGACAATGGGTATAAGTTTAATAAAAGGAGGTTTAGACTGGGTACAAAGGAAGTTTTTTTACCACAAAAACAGCCGAGCAGCAGAACAGGCTGTCCAGAGAGGCTTTGCCATCAACATCCTTGGATGTCTTCATGACCAGACCAGATAAAGCTCTGAACAACTCTGATCTCAGAGCTGACAGGTGGTTGATCTAAAAACCTTCTGGGGTCCCTTCCCACATGATTTATGCTATGATCCAAGGATCTGTGAAAAATAACCCAGAGATATGTATAGAAAAACATTCCATGCATAGAAAGATCAATGAATAATTCAGTCAAAGGGAAGAAGGAGCGTATAAAAGGGAGAAGAGAGCTTTACATGTAACTCTTTCAGATGCATATGGACGACTATTAACTTTGCTTTTGCGATGTAGAAAGGTTTCTATTCAGAGAAAAAATACCACTATATTTGTGAAGAATAAAATGACAATACTTTCATAAATACTGTGCCAGTACAATAACCTCCTTATAAAATAGAGCATTTCTAGTGATTGTATTGCAAGACCATTATTTACTTCAGGGAAAACTGATGAATTTCAAGACTAAACTAAATGAACACTAGAAGTCTTCGCCCTGTGTCAGCAAGAAAGAAAAACTAGGGAAAGTCTGCTCTGTCCTTTTCACTCCTCAAACGTTTAGTAGCTATTCTCTGTCCTTGCAATATTCACCAGCTCTTGTCTTCATTTTTTCTTAATCCTTTCAACTCTTTCACTCAGTGGGTAAAAGGCAAGTTACACATTGTTGCTCTGTGATTCATCCTGAATGCAATCCTACCATTTTAGTATGACATGTGGTGTTAATCACCGTCTTCCTCTCACTTGATGTCAGAGTTAGCAATTTTCTAGCATCTTCACTGGGTGGCCACATGTACATCATTTCCCATTTCTTCATTGCATCCAAGTGTGGGTAGCAACTGCAACTAAACCATTTCAAGATGCTTGGTTGGGTTTTGGCTGGGTTTTTTTGGTGTGGTTTTGTTGTTTTGTTTTGGTTTTTTGTTTGTTTGTTTGTTTTTAACATATTCAGAATCCATCTAATTTTTAGACAGTGTTAAGTATTAGAGAGATTAAGCTACTTTATATTAATGGATATAAAATAATGCATGTTTTAATAAGGGGGGGGGGTGTCTTTGTTTTGTTGGGTTTTTTTTTCCTTTCCTTTCTCTACGTCACTGTACTCCTTTCAGTTATTTATTTATATAAGGGGAAAGCCAAGTACATTTTTCCACCCTCTGCCAATAAACTGATTGTTCTTTGGCTCAAGCTATTCAATATATTCCAGACTAGAGCAAGGGAAGTTATTTGTCCTCAACAGTTTGGCAGTGTTCTGCTATGTTAAACAGATGCTCTGTTTTACACCCCATTCGTAACTACTTATCACTGGTGGACTTAAAAGATCATTAGCTCTTCTCAGTTCCCAGAGGTCAAAATGCACATTAAAATATCCCATTCTTTCCCCCTCTGAGTTTGTGCTGTGTGCTAATTCTACCAGAAAACTTTGTTTAGCTCAAGTTGGAGCGTTAGGATTTGCATACGGTTCTTGAAGTAGGTCCTTGTGAACCCCTAAGGTTTCACAGATAATACCACTATTAAATTCCTTGTATCAAGTAAGTATCAATTCTCACCAGGACATCAAACCAATGAAAGCTGTGAAAACTGCAAACAAGTAACAGGAATATATAACGAATTGGTAAAGGAAATTTTCACTCTCACTGAGGCCTTTAGTTCTAGGACAACTGTCTATGAGATAACAGTTCAAAATTTCCCCTTCTAGAGCTAATATATATCAGCCTCTCTGTAGCATCAAGGGCAAATACAAAATTATTATGACTTCATAACATTTCCATAAAATAAAACCCAAATTCTAGAAGTATGTGCTGTGAGGTATTATCTATGTGCCACTCATTCAATTACACAACTTCTCAACAACCTAGTTCACTGCACCCTCCACATGCATTTTAATTAATTTACGCACGGTTCACTCAAAATAAATAAAATAGATAACCCATATCAAATAGATATGCCATAGCAGAACATTTCAGCCTAAACAGTAAGAATTATACTCAACACAGGACAATATGAAAATGTAAAATATTTGTAAAATCATTAACGCACACACCTACTGCAGTAAAACATCTAGCATTACACACAATGCAAAACTACAGTTTCATTATCAGGGTTATGTTAATATAACTGATAATGATACGAGATTATCAAGATACAAGAGTAGGTCCTATAGAGAAAGTTTACATGGGAAATTCAGAGTGTGGATATCATTGATAATGAAGGAGCAGAACAAAAAGATAATATGAAGGAGACTGGGGAGTATACAGTAGGATAAACCAAGGCACTAATATAAGATGTCATAACAGACAGAAGAAAGAGAATTAAAATATAAGCGTTATTTGAATAGTGTAAAAAATGGATGCTTGACCTTATTAAAAGATTCACTAACTTCTAATGAAATAGCTCTACTTAAATGGTAAGTATGATTCTGCAGAGAACACTTTTCAAACATGTAGTGATAATTTCTTATAGTACACTCTCCATTAATAAATCTTTTGATCTCAACAACAAAAGAATCAAAATGAAAGAGCAGTCTCAGGAAAACATTGCTTTTTTTCCACGCTTTCAAACTAAATCTACTCAGCAAAACAAATCACAGAAGGTCAACGTACAGAGAAAATAATAATTTAGGTCAAAAGGTTTATTTATAATATCCAATGAAAATCTGTCATCACCAGTAACAGGAAAACATTCCCTACTCTGGAAATGTAATTGCATGCAATGACACCCAGATAAAAGCTATAGTAGGAACCTAGAAAATAATCAAGCAGACAAAGAACTGATGATGAATGAAAGGAAATTTTAGCAGACAAGTAGCTAGTCACTTCAGCATTGAACAACACATCTAATGAAATAAAATTGCCAGATATCTTTTGGTTTGAAACTGAAGTCTAATATCTGCCTTGAGGCAACCATATCACAAGAAACTCCCAAATTCCTGTGTGTGTGTATATGTGTATATATATATATGTGAGATTGACTGATTCATTATGTGGCATGGAAAAAATACATAACACTTATGTTGTCCACATGTACATGAACCAGCACTTTGCAAAATAAACGCAGGCCAAAAGGGCAGGGCAGCATACAAGAATATTAGCATTGACGTAACATTGGATCACCTCTCTGATCTGACATCAGTTTTACAAGCATTGAACTAGTAAGGGAAAAAAAATAATTCTCCAAATATTTTTTGGAACCAATAGAAGATACAGAATATCATGTATATAAGGAAAACTAAATAGATTAAGATTGCACCACTGGGCTTAGAGGTATATGGTATCATCAAGAGATGATTTTACAGAAGTCTATAAAATCACGAGCAACAGGAAGAGCGAGGTAGTGCTAATCTCTATATGAAAATACAAGACACTGCATCAGGTTAAATTATTTGGTAGTGGGTTAAAAACAAAAAGGGGCATATTTCATTTAACATATCAAGACCCTGAAATTCACTGACATGGGATGTGGCAATGAGGAGGAAAAGGGATTTTAAATTGGATGGCTATACTTCGAACATCTGTCACCTCTGTCCATCCTGGGCACAGTGAATAAGCAGAAAAAAATATTTATAAAAAGAGATGTGAAACTCCTGTTACTGTTACAGAAATATTTTATTTTTGAGGTCCCACCCACAATTTTTATTGTTCAGCTGTGTGCCTCACAAGATCGAGCCTATCATTTCCTTTTATGTTCACATTTAATCCAGAAGCATTATTACCAACACATATGAGATTTTAAAAGACAAATTTCTTCTAAAGAAATGGTCATTTATTGAAGATTTATTAGTCTTGGACATTTTTTCAGGACATATGTTTCTGATATCCAACATCCCCGTATTGCACTGTTGTGCAAAGCAATCACATCACTCACGCACACATGAATACACAAGCTCTGTGGCAAGGAAAATATTATAAATGCATAGGATGAGAAGCTTAAGTCCAGAAGGTGCAAAGTCAAAGTTGAAATTAGAAATCTTTTGCAGGTTTCAAACTTTTACATCTTCTCACAGGAATTTGGTATAAACCACTACTTTGCTTTTTTACAATGGGTAAAATTTACCACGTGGGTAGCAATATCTTGATTATTTGCTGCTATTGCTTAGAAATTTTACAGATATGACCTGTGTTCCAAAAACTGTTTTTCTTTTGCTGTGCACAGTTTTTCTCTCAGTGTCAGTTTTTTACTAGTGATAGATAAACTGTGTTTTCACTTTATAAAAGTATGTGGCATTTACTTGCCCTTTATTTTTAAATCATCCAGTGTATATTCCAAAACTACACACCACATTGAATTAATAATTAGAGAAACATATAATGAAAAGGTCTGAACGGAAACACACAACAAAATCCTAATAAAAAGTACAAAATCTACTTCTACAAACAATTTTTCAATTGATATCCCAGCATAAACCTATACATTTCTTTAATAACTTCAATCTGTGCTCTCATCTATAAGAAGCTGACTGATATCATTATAATACAGGGTAGTTCTCTATCAAACGCGTTACTCAGACTTCAAAAATCAAACCCATCAAAGCATGTGGTTTCTCAGAGCACTGCCTACAGAAGAGGAAGATTCTCTCATGAACTAAAACCAGGAGAAAAACTAATGTATGTATTCCTCTAAATTTCTATTATCGATTAATTCAATAGCCTTTGCTTACAGATTAATTTGTCCTCAGAATACTCCATTTTTCATATAATTTAATTACCTAAGTTTGGGAATAGGATTTGACAACTAAGCTTAGGTATTGGTTTCAAAATTATTTTTTTTTTCTGTTGGCTGCTGGTTAATTTATTGGGACAATCTTTGACACTATACAGCTACCTGTATTTGCAAATCATTAAAATAGTTAGCTGTTGATTTCCAACAACAATGAAATCACTCAGTAGTAGGAAAAGCAGCTCAGAGATCTGATTCAGCTTGGTTCACATACCACCTACCACTGTCCTTGTGGACAACCAAAAAGAGGTATAACATCATTACACAAACCCACCCAAAGAGAATTAGAGGAAAAAAAAAGATACCATACAGAAGCTTTTCATTTGTAACTTTGTGTAATAGAAACATGATCATACTATCTTGTGGCCATCCTCCTCCTTGTCTGTGGCCCTGTGAGCAGCTGTACATAACAGACAGATCAAGCAATGACACAGGACAAAGAAAATGTAGATTAGCCAGCCTGAGAGAAGACCTCGGAGAGAACTAACATCGCCTTATAAGCTCTTCTTTTATTTCCACTTGACATAGGAAAAATACCAATCCCTCTGCTGAACATTTTTTAAATTATTCTTATTTTTACTAGTGATAGAATGGGTCTGTAAAGCCTAGAACATTTCTGGATTTTATCTTAGGCAATGCCTAATAATAAAGGCAACATTTTTGTGCAGATACTAACCTGTCATTGGAAAGAACAGAACGTACAGACGAAGATGCACAAATAGTCTTTTGATAGAGAGGTGTTACACCCAGCTTTTCTCCAAATGTTCCAGTATTGACTAGTAAAGAGTAATTTGATGCCAGACCACTGCCAGCTTTTCATTACTGCTATTACACATCTTTCCATGGAAACATGATATGCTATTTTATAGCTATCAAATGGGCTATGAAAATAAGTAAAAATCCTGTTCATACATATTGAGCTCTGCATTCCAGTGTAGGCAGTGTGTTCCAAGAAGACATACTCGACAAGAAATTATTTCCTTTATGTTTTTCAGGGGTCTCATTCATAATGAGATTATCATCATTAAAAATGCACCTATATACTCTTAATTGTACAATGGAAAAAATATCTACAGAAAAAACTTTTATAGAAAAGAAGTAAATTTATATTTTAAAATCCAAAATCAAAGGGCCTGCAACAGATCTTGTATGCCCAAAGACTTCACACATGGATCCTTACTGTTCCAAAAAGTACCAACAGATGTTATTTATGATGTCAGCAAAGGCTGCATGAGTCCAGCATGTTACAATTTGCAGTAGCACTTGAATTTAGTCACAACTAAATTCAGCAAAGTGAAATCATGTTTCTGGCAAATGCATGCTATCCCAAAAAGTTAACCTCCAAAGAACTTAACGCTTGTAATTCAGTTCCCTAATTTACTTTCCTAACTATAGCACTTCTATCACACTTTTAACATAGCTAGGGAAAAACTGCCTTGGAATTAAGAAGCAGAAAACCAATTCCCATATTCAAGGAAATTGTAATTTGAGAAGATAATGAATCAATAATACAATGTCTCCTGGTTAACAAAGTCACTGAACAATTTCACAAGTGTATGTCAAGAGCCTTAGATAAGACCGTGTCCTGGTTAGACTGCAGCTTTGTTACCTGCGTCTTTTCTTCTAACTGAGCTTTGTCTAAAACCGGATACTTCCCCAAGTAAAGCTGCATTTGGTTTTTAAGCTGTCCTTAATCACCTTTTTCTGCCAATTGCATCCTAACCTATGTCAAGCCCTGTAATTTCCCACCAGTACTTCTATCACTCTACTCCACCAGAAACAATATTGGGAATGCTGACCTATGAAGAACACCATATGGCTGCAGATGTTCTTACCATGTTGTCTAACCCACCTCACTGTAAGTCTAGATGTCATGGTTATTAAAAGCTGGATATCATCCAGAGGCTAGTGAAGAGCACACTCCCAAAATTGTCCCATAGGTAATCTAATTTTATTCATTAATAATTTTAGGAGAATATATTTTAATGAGATTTACAGCAAAAGACAGAAATATAAACTAAGACATGCATTTATAGAGAGAAATAACTGTGGGTCATTCCTACATATACACATTTTTGGTCTAGTTAATATTTTCATATTCTCTAATTAACTTTAGTGCACAGGAATATTCATGCAAGTGCATTTATTTCACTTGAAATTCCAACTATTTTTTCTGTAATGTAGCCAATACAAATGTTTTAAAAAAATTATAACCACAAGTATGATCATTTATGCTTCACTGTACAAACATTTGTGCTAAACAAGCCTCAAAGGGGTATGTCCTTTACCAAAGCAACCCCATTTGAAAACTTAAATGCATATTCAAAGGAAATACTTCTCTAATATTTCTCCCATAGCTCTGGGAACACAGAAGATATGTTGTCCACAACTTCCAGTCAAGCATTTTATTACTATCAAATTAAATGCAAAATATTTTAAAATGGAAGATTCCATACAGCAGCACACAGATCTGACAAAAGTGCAATGTACAAGCCTAATATTTTTAAAAATTATTCTTACAAAAGTCAAGGCATATCTTCTCTTCATGTTCTAGAGAAAATATTATCCTTACTGATTATCAGTAAGTCACCTGAAAGATTAAAATTACTAAATGTTTTTTCATTACAGGACATTTTTATCTTCAACACCCTCAACAGATAGATAGCAGCAGAAAGGATGTGCTTACAAAGAGAGACAACATTTTCTTTCTCTCTAAAGACATGGAACACACAGGCATTCTATTGAAAATAATTCCATTTAACATAATTAGTTAACTATGCACATCCTTCACTATTCATCAACATTAAAGCTAGGCTTTTAATGCCATTCCAGGTTATGTGTTTGGACACAGTCACAGCAAAGGACAAATGACCATGATTATTGTTTCAATTGTACTGCTTATTTCACCTCTAGTCATTACATACAGACTATAAGGTACCAAACCAAAAGCTAGAATGAGCAATTAGTGTGTGTCTGGGAAAAAATGTCCCAGTGCTAGAAAAAGTAAGTTCATCTTAATTAGTAGATCAATAAGCATAATAACATTCTTTTATGAAAAAGGGCTGACTTAGTAAAGTATGAGTTGGTCTGACCAACTAAAGCACAGCTGAGAACCCTGCATCCATAAAATTTGCTTGGAGATCTAGGAATGGTTCCCCATGAAATTTTCAGTACTTTCAACTGCCAAGCACAAACTCTCTCACTCAGGGTACTCTGAACACTTCCACTCATTAAAATAATAATGTCATCATATGCCTATTCATGACCCCATATATAAATGGAGACCCTAGGTCACAACCATCCAATTATTAACAATGTTATCTCAGTAAGTAATTAGACTTTGATCTCTCTCACTGATTTCTATTGAGATATGAAGTGACTCTTCAAAACACAAAGCTATTTGTTCAAGGAAACGTAAGAGGGAAAGGGTAGAAAAGAAGTGTATATGACCTATATGCAAGCTTTCCTTGCAATTTTGGGGAGGTCCACTTGTTCCAAGAACCTACCATAATTAGGAACAGATGAAATGGCTGTGCAGAAGCCTTTGTCTTAACCTGATTTAATCAGTGTGCATTCCTCTGAGCTCACAGGCAGTGTTTAATTCTTTTCAAAGTTTCTTTGTCCGTTCTGGGAATTTGGAGCTTGCCCAATCTGATTAGTTCATCAATAAAGGTACTGAGGACAAAAGTACACTTCTACAGATGAGTTTGCTGTTCATTCAGCACCTTCAGCTACGTTACCATCATCGCCACCTTCATGCAGGTCTCCCTCAGGACTGAATGAATGCTTCTGCTTCTGTATCACAGAGTATGAAAAAAAGTTTAAAAAATAATCAGGTGTGCACCAGTAGTATTAATTAGAAATAAATATGACATCCTCCACTATGCCAACAAGCTCCTTGCAGAAAAGGATATGGGCAAGGATGGCTGAGCATTGTGTTGTTAGTTTTCTAAAGGAGGAAACATCTCATTACAGTCACACACTGGCATTCTGGGTCTTTGGAGCCAACACCCTGCTGCTGCCATGGGTTTTACTTTTTTATGCAATTAGAGAAAAGGCAAATGGCATAAACATGCAGAAGATAACTGCAGTTATGACATAGGCTGCTCGGATACCACTATAACAGAAACCAGGTATTTGTCTTGGAGACATTTGCCTGGAAAGGAAATAATACCTTCCCTAATAGATCTGAGGATCTATTAATGAGAATATTAAGTAAATACAGAAATTATCATTTTCCCTTTGAACTAAAAGACATATTTAATGATTTACTGAAGGGCATAAGTCCGCCTAGAGAGAACAAAATGACAGAACATCAACTTACCAATGTTAACACTGAAATTTGTCTATGCAAAGTTCACAGTACAATCTAAAACCACACTAATAAGAATAAAGAAGGGTCTTTCAGAGCTTTTCTGATCACAATCCACATGTGCAGATGAGATCATGCTATGGTTTGTGGCAAGAGCATGACAGTAACCAAGACAACAGCACAAATGCTTACTGCAAATTCCTCTTATTAGAGTATACAGAATGTGGTGACTATCCTATTCTTTCCTCCAGATAAAGCCCAGTCATCTATATTAGCACAAGATCTCATTAAGTCTAAAGCTTGTCTCAGCTAATTAACATTAACTCAGCATTTATCTTGCCCAGTTTTAGTCAGCTAGTGCATGGTTATGGGTTCAAATTGGGGAGCAAAGAATGCGTAAATTGTATCACAACACTCAGAAGGAAATCTTAACAAATTCCCTCTGGCAAACTGTACAGGGTAGAAATATTTGTATGAGCACGGGCCCCTAAAAGTATATTGACCTACCATTGAGGACATTCAACATAGCACTTAAGCATGTACGCATACTATTCTCCTTTATTCCTATTACATCTGAACACACAGTTAAGTACTTCAAGTTTTTAGAGTGGCATTGCATTAGAAACCGGTTGCCTTCTTTATAGGAAAGGATGAAATAACTCTTTTATATTAACCAGGTCTTGAACTCTAGCAACTCCAGCACAATCTGAATGCATTTCTGAACTTTGAAATAGGTTCCATTAAATTTCAGTGCACCTCTGCTCTTATTGTTCTCTAGTCAGTTGAATGCTTATCTGTACAAAACCGTCTGAGTTATGTTCATCATTACTTTCAGGTTCATGGCTGCTCTCCCTTCCTTGATAGCATCAGAACGACCTCATTCTTCACATTCATTTCTTCTTCCTATAAATAAATTTCTCAGGGCACATAAGTTCATTTCAAAGAGGTGTCTTCTTTTGCTAAGCACCACAACACGTCAGTCATCCAGATACGTGGTGGTCTTTAGCTACCTAATTCATCATGGACTGTCTTAAAGGGAGACTTTTTCCTTTTCAGCATCCTTTAGATGAGCTGTATTTTCTAACTCGCAATTCTGGATACAAAAAACTACATTCAAGTAAAAAAAGCGTTTCTGTCTATTCTGGTGACCAGTCATTATGAAACGCAAACTAATTCTTCCCTTTTGAAGATGTAGGTACATCTGGGACAACCATCAAAACAATTCTGCTTATTTTTGAAAAACACTGTTGCTATTATTGTTTGTTTAACAAGCCATGAGTCATCACAGGAAACTCATTTCAGCAGAGGGGCTACAAAATCCACCCACACAAAATTTATTTGTTTTACTTGTTTTACTGAAAAGACTTTATAAATTGGGAACTCAGTTATTCTTACTATGAGTTCTATATTTTATTGTCATTGTGACGGTGCAGACATAGAGAACAAGATACCAAATCTCATTTTCTTATATAAAACCATTTCCCTTTACAATGATTACATTTCTCTATCATATTACAAAATCTCACTACTGCATTTACAAATTTTTTTGCAAGAATCTATACTTTATGTGCTCAGCCATGTCTAGGCTACTTCAATATTTTTTGGCATATGCTTTTGAGAAGTTCTCAAAAATATCTGTATTCTCACAGTAGGTTTTATGGAAGAAATCTTACCACCATTTTATAAGATGGCAAACAGAGGTAAAAATGAGGTTAACTAAGACACAGGGCATCTGCCAGGGGAATTAGTGTTGCCATTGTAACTGTGTGCCCATACTTTTTTCCTCTTTATTTAAAAAGCAAATAAACTTTTAAAAAAAAAAAGTTATAGGTATAGAGCAATGCAAGCTTGCAGGCTACTGGATTGCTGCATCTTTGCGCTTTCTGCCCTAATGGTGGATTTAGAGAGATATTAGTCACTTATAAACAATTCTAGTCATTGAGTAGATGCTAAACCAGAAACGGAGGGGATTTGCTCTTCTTTATCCAAGAAACCTGTTGCTCATTTTATCGTCATTTTTTTCTCTGATAATATCCTGCTGCAGTGCAATTAAATGAAAAGGCCCAATCAACAGACAAAATATAGCAAGTTATTGCACGGATATAACCTACTCTGGGAATTGAAAAAGCCTAAGACTTTATCAGCATGCAGCAAGGTTTTATAAGAAAACCATCCACAGTTCCTTCTGTAATAAGAATTTGCATATCAAATACTCATTAGAGTGGTGAGAATATATTTACAAAAGGTCAAATTCATATCCTCTTTCATAACCATTGAAGAAAAAAAATAATATACTTAGAAATAATTCTAAAATTTTTAAACAAAGTATATTTGTTTGGTACTTGTAACTATTTATCAAAGAATCATGGGTTTAAATATGTGATTTTCTACTTTTCCACAGACTGTAAGCAGTTTAAGAACCACAGATTTAAACCTGTGCAAGACTACACAAATGGAGTCAAACGCCAGAAAGGATATGAATAAAACCTTAACTTTTAGAAGATAATGTGTTAGGAATTCCTGAAGATAGCATAACAGAAAACATGTTTAGAAGATGCTAAAAGAAAATGCTTTTATTATGCCAACAACAGAATCATCTTCCTTTTCTTGCATTTAAGACAAAACCACCAGACACCTAATGGCCACAGTGAATTCCCTTCCGCTTGTTGCTAAAACTGACTCTCATTGTTACTGCTAGAAGGCTCCACGTAAAAACCTTAATACCACCAGCCTTATTTTAGGATGTGCTACACTTTGTAATGGAAAGATCTGATTTTTACATTCTGAAACCTAGAGACGCACCATATGATCTTTCCTATGTGCAGATTCAAAATACCATTTACTACCAACAATATAGAATAGTGTGTACGGACAAGTGTCAATAAAAAGTTACCAAAAAATCTATACATTTTGTATGATTATAATTTGTGTATATATATTTTACATTTATCTGGTCTTCACTTCACAGTTGGTGTACTAAAAATACATGTTTAATGTTTTACCTCTGTAACACCCAATCTACTGAAACCGAACCATGTGGCACCAGGTAAATGCAGGCTAACTTTCTCCAGACCAAGCATTGGCCATAATTGCTAGAAGTAATAGCTACAGTTAGCATGAATTAGTTTCTTGTCTCTATAATTACTGTAAATTCTCTATTTATCTATTACCTGAAGTGCTGAACAGATTAGAGTAAGGAATTGCAGAAGCCTTTCTGAAGGCCACCAACAGCCTTCAGTGCAGAGTGTCACCCAAAGCAGTAAATCATTATTCTCTATCAAGCCGATATACCCAACCACAAAACCATCTGTAAAGTATAGCTGGGACCTTTAAAAAAGCCCCACATTTACTGTGCAATTTTTTCTGAAGAGATCATTTGGGACAACATAGGCTAGATTTGTCAGAATAACTTGACAGAATCTAAACACGCTAAACTAGAGTTTAGTGCCCCTCACTATAGTGGGGTCTATGTGCTGGAAGCATTTTCCTCCTCACTTTTAATTCCTCATGGCTCAAGAGACTTTAGAGACCACCATGCTCTCCTCTGCTATCAGAAACACCAAAATCTTTCGGAACAAGAGAAAAACACTCATTTGTCTGCTAAAGGAGTGGTAAAGGGGAGGTAAAGAAAGGCACATTTGGTTTCTAAATTGACTCATCAGTGTAACAAGAATGAGTCAGAATATTCTCTGCTTCTGAGAGAGCACATACAAAAGCACACCTACTAGAACCTTTCAAAACCTCTTAGCGTGTCTTTGCTTTAGTCTTATTTTCTCTCAGACAGCACAGGCACGTCAGGAGTTTTGAAGTCCAGAATAACTACAGTTCAGTTCAATGATCACCTACCAGTGTTGTTATACAGGCATCTAATCGCTGTGATAGACCAAAGATTTGGCAGTAGCAACTAGAACTTCTAAGCAAGAGTATTCTGGTAAAAGAATCTCATTTTGAAACATAGCTAGAAGTCCTCAAAAGCCCATGAATCCATGACAATTATTTTATTCAATAACTTACCAACCATTCTGTAGGTCTATATATCTTCCTTCCCACACAATGACCTTTTGAATCAATACGCCACTGAAGCGTCAAAAATAGTTTAAGGATCAATGAGCTCTCACATTGCTGCAACATCTTTATTGTTAAATCAGCTGTAAACTGATTTTTTCCTTTTCTTATTTCTTCTCCTTCCACCCTCTTCTTCTGATATGCCACTCAGTCATGGTCCAAAACAGAAAGGAGTCTCTATGCCAGCTATAACAGATGAACTTGATAATCATTTGCTCTTCTCTACTTGGTACTTGTTTACATATCCTCCCTAACTCTTCCCCTGCCTTTCTAAAGTGTCATTATAGCTAATATTTGAAAAGTCACCTTGTTCCCAAGCCCAGGCCTTTCTACCAACTTAAGAACCTGTACCCCAAAAAATGAGGGGAAAAAACCCAAATGCCTTTGACACCAAATGATTCTGTTATTGCAGACATTTAGCAACAAGACTGACAAAGTTATCTGTTCTTTGCCACAGCCTCTGCCTTTCTGAGGAACGCTATGCACTGCTGCAAGATAGGAATAAAAATTGTGGAGGAGTATATTGCCATGGAAATACTTACAAATGCTTTCATTTATGAGTCACACTACCACAGGGAGTTTCCACCTTGCTGGGAATGACTCAAGTGTTTATCTCCCAGTTGCAAATTATATCCCAATTATGTCTGGATTCTGAAAGTGTAGCCTTTTCTCACTATTTTCTGTCTTGCATTGAGGTCCTCAGCTCCTACTCCATGAAGCTACTATCTTTATTCTTTTTTATTTTCTATTCTCTTCTCTAAACAGTCCTGACGAGAAGTCACAGCTTCACATATACATCGTTAGACTAACTACGACCCATTTCCTCACATACCTTTTCATGCTAACAGGTATCTAAACAAGGATCAGAATTTTTCAGAAATGTTTCCTGCTCCTCAGCTCCCACATGGACATTTATAATCAGACCTTCATGAGAAACTGTCATTGACTTTCAAGACATAAATTAACAGTAAGGCAACAGCATGCGGCTTCAGTTATTTCCACCATCTCTCCAATGCAAATTAATCCTTTTATTAAGACATAAGTTACTAGTGCTATTCGGGACCTATTTGTGTTTCTATGCAGTAAGTTTCTGCAAAACTAAAGCACAGCTTTTTATATCCTCATCTAATATACTGTCAATTCCTTGGTCTTTCTGCATGATCTAACCTCAGTGGGCACTAAAAATTAAATTTTAGTCTTGTCATATGGATCTACCCAAGAGAATCCTTTGTTTTCAAGTCTACAAAATCTAGAATTTCTTATAGCTGTTCCATGTTCAAAATGTAATATATATCAAGACACCTTTATTTACTTTAACTCTACCTACTAAGTGTTTTGACTAGCAAAGGCAACATAGGCCAGTCCAATATCTTACCATTAGCCTGTAGCAAATATTTTGTCCTTATCAGCATATTTTCTCGAGCAGTTGTTTTTTTTAAGTAATGTGTAGATTCTCTTCATTTTGTAAGAGTGACAATTGGCAAATGACCTTTAATATAATGAAGGAAGAATGACAACATAAAGGCTAATCCTTCACAGATAGTAATGAGTTGTGGTACAAATCTGCAACTTAACCTTGGCTGTCAAGACAAAATCACAACTATATTATGAGTTGGCTAAGCAGAGCCTACTCAGTCTGTCCTTTAGACAATCTCTAATAAATTACATGACTGATTGATAAGTTCTCTAAGCAACAAAAAAGTGGCAATTCAAACTACAGCAGTCACCTTTACAAGATTATTGTGTAAATCCTGCATCTCAATTTATCTCTGCACACTTCAACCTAGATTCCCTGGGTGCTATCAAAGCAATTATAATTGGAAGCACAATACTTGTCATTAGGAAAGACAGACCTGCATGTTATTGATCCACCCATGCCTTTGTCCTATCCCCTTCACTGCCAACCTGTCCCCTTCTCTTAGAATGCTGTTGGTGATAAATACTTGTTCACTTAATTACTTTCATTAACAACGAACTTCAAGCTTCAAAACATGCAACAAAGACAGGAGACTAATTAGGTATTGAGTTGTTTTTATCAGATTAAATTCAGTTAATGCATGATTGTTCTCATTGGATTATTTCAGAGAGTACATCTTTTCTTCCAAGATGGAGTTACCATCCAATGAAAAAAGTCACCTTTTAGCCCCACTACAGTAATCCATTTCACGATGAAGTCTTTAGGAAATACGCAGAAGATACAAAAATGAAAGATGTTTTCAAGACAAAATAGTGGGACAATGAGATTACAATGTTCTCAAGCAAATTGACTCTCCCTCTGATCAAAGGGGGAAAAACACAGGTATAAGGGAAATATAACTGTCTTAGGAAATTATACAGCACCTATTATATATATCTTCTGACCACTGTAGCACCACATCAGTGCCTGTTGGCATTAACCAGACTGCAAAACTGTGAAATCATGATATGCAGAATTCACTGCTAGGAGGCCAATGACTCCATTCCCTCGTACAGTGCTGCAAGGTCACCTGTAACATATCCCTGTAGCACTTTTAACACAAAAAAAATGTTGAGGCTTTCAGGCATGAAGGTACTCAGATTCCTGCAAAATCATTTTAAACAGCAGCACAGTCTTATTGTAACAATGGACAAAATACCTTCTGTGAGGATTAACAAATTTCCCACTTAGTCACTAAGCTCAAAAGCTTTCCTCAATGAAAGAGCTTTCCTCTGATACCTGTCTGCTCACAAAAATTCCTGTTACTTCATGGACAATAACACCAAAGATAATTCAACTGCAGAACTGCTCCCAGGAGAAAGCGTGAGCCAGATGGGGCCAGCTTTTCACTTTTTCTAACCTATAAAGTCCTCCAGATGAAACCTTAAGCTTTCAACACTTCACATAACCTTGTCCCTGAGGCATAAAACAAATTTCAAGTGACAAAATTGGCACTCTGGCAAGCCCACAGTGCTCCCATTTTAAACATCTGGAATTTAAGTACTTAAATGTAAATAATCTAATTTAAATTAAATTGTGATGATCACAAAATAAGAAGTATTATATAGTACTCACTAATTATCCAAATCAAGGGCTTCAGATCCACCTAACGTAAGGGAAACGGATCTAAGCAGAGTGTGGAGGAGCCACCTGTACCTTTGAGCTAGGAGATCATTCCTTGAAGGAGAGTCCCTTTTGAGTGAAGATGTAATTTTGTTCCTGCATCTGCTTGGTGCTATCAGTCACTTGGCCTTTTTTGCAGGGGAATCATGATCTGATGCTATGAAGAAGAAAGGGATCAGATTAATGGCTCTTCACCATGTACATATTTAGGAATCAGCCGCAAGCCTGTCATCTACTGCAAATGTATTAAAATAAAAGGGAAAGGGAAAAATTAGTAACAAAAAAGCAAAAAAGTAAAAAGGGGAAAGACGAGCAAACAGGACCACACGACTGAGTGACCTTGCTATTTGTTCATATCCAGTTGTTTCACATCAAATACATAGCACCAGTCCTATTTACAGGACCAGCTTCCTAACAGTCCACAAGACTGTGTTATAAAATCAATAATCCTTTGCTTATATTAAAGAAATTTCTTCATTCTGACATGAAAATCAATATTCTTTATTAATTTTCTTATATAAGTTTGGAGGAGTAGTTCACAGTACTACATTAATGATATTAATCACAAAATCATAGAATCAAAATCTTAAATATAAAAAAATAATCCCCCTTTAAAACAGATCTGTTTTTCTTATCTTACAGTCTCTGCAAAACTAGGAAAGGATAACTCTCTTTGTATAAGAATAGGGACCTAAGTTACAATGAAAATACTAAGAAAAAAATCCTTATCATGTCTGACTACAAAACAGATTTTACAATCAAAGAAAACAATATGAAGTATTGATGAGGAGGACTCTAAAGCACTTGGAATGACATCAATATTTTAAAATTACCTTTTTTTTCCTCTGGTAAAAAAATCAGTTCTTAGAGCCCTGACAGGAGCAAGTTACCCCACATTACCATGCATTCACCTGTGAACAGCAGTGGTCTGAGTGCTCTTAGCTAAAATTAAAGCCATCCACACTAGACTAGTCGTTAGTAAAACAAAGTTAATTTAACTCAAATTCCTTCATTTACCTTGGGTTAAGAGCAAATACATGACCAACTCTTAGGCATCACCTCGCTCCAGTCACTTATTTGCATGTCTGCACCTTATTCCACTGAATCGCATAGATGGAAAACCCCCAAATTAATAAACGTGATAGGAGCCAAAAGGCTTTCCTTCAGGGGAAAAAAAAAAAAAAAAGTTAATAAGTTGAAAATGAAGCGTGGTTCCTCCCATCGACTCATTTTCATGTGATATGTGTGTAGTGCAGTGAAATTAGGCAGATAGAACTTCATTTCCTTACATTACATTTTTCCTATTATTAAATGTTTTAACTGTATTTTATAATGGAAACAGCACTCTCTTCAGTGGCTGCCCTACTATAGATATAGCATGCATATGGGGCTCTCTTGAAAATCAACAACAATAAGATTACCTGAATTTGTTGCTTTAAACAAGCACATCCAATTTCTTCCAAGCTAGAGTCTGAGATTTATTTTTACAATATCCTTCCATCTATCTTGCGTTGTAGCCATATTATCAATAAGTAATGCACTTTTTTAGCATGGCAGCAATGGTGACTCATTGGAATAATTTTGCATGGTCCATCAAATACAGCCAAAAATCACTTCTCATTAACAAACATCTTAGAAACCTTCGTGGATATTTTTATGGAAAGGTTTTGAAAACAGAAAGATAAGGTTTGTCAGTAACTAAAACCATGTTAGAGGGCATGCCTTAAAAACAATGTGAGTAAAGCTCAGGAGAGTTTAAAAAAAAACCCAACCAAATAAAAAGAATCTCAAAAAAAAAAAAAAACAACCAACCAAACAAACAAACAAAAAAACCCTGTAAGAATTTACTCAATTAGGCAGCAAATCAAAAACTGAAAATGGGATACTAATGAATTTTATGTCTCACGACCAAAGCTGCAGGGAACAGTTTACCAGAAATTCAAAGTCTGGTGAATAAGCCCCTAAAGGCTCACTTGGAAAACCTTGAAAACTGACTGGCATTTTCCCATCAGGCATAGGATGAAAAGCAAACCTGAGAGCTGCCAATATTTATCTCTCTACATTTGGAGACTGTGGTTTTTATCTGTGGAGGAAACCAGCTGGGGAGGGGAGAGGCAGTGAGACTTTGTAAAACCTTAACAAACACTTTACAGTTCTATTTTTTTTCCCCACAGAGATTTCCCTGCTGACATTAATTACAATTTCTTTAAGGTTATGTACTTGGAGAATTTGTTTTCTTTTCATTCTTAAATAGCTTATTTGCCACGTGACAAACTCTGTTCTGCTCAGTGCATTAAATGTTGCAGGACAAGGGGAAAAACTTACAGGAAGATGCTCTTGCCAGGGGACCAAGCACACAGGTAGGAGCGTAATTCAAAGTCAGTGCAACAACATAAACAATCCAAATAGTCAGTCATTACATGACTCGGAAACATGGCACAGCCAGACAGTTCTTGCCCAGTTCCTCACAGTTCAGGGATGGCATCTGATGAAACGGTACAGTACACCCAGGCAGTAGCTACAAGGCACCCAGGCACCAGCTACATCATCTTCAGAATGTGCTTCCAAAAAGCACGGGACATAATGTGCAAGCTGTAGCACATCCTACCATAACACATTAAAATACTGCTACCCCAGATGTCATTCCTGTTTCTCTCACACAGTGGCATTACAAGAATGGTACTTGCATAAATAACCAGATATCCCTTATTTACACTGAGTCAGCTGTTCCTCAGAGATCAGTTCTGCACTGACCTATCCACCCACACACAACGACGGGTAGCAATATTAAGGCCTCCTAGTCTAGATTTCATGCACTAATGTTTTTTTGTTTCCAATACAGGATTAATATAGGTCAAAAAATGGTGAACTTTCAGCTTAGATGACAGTTTGCTGTGTATCTACTTGGTGGGATTTCTGGTTAGAAAAACTAGCTGTCTCTTTGTGTGTGCTCACCACCAAGAGTTCAGACTGATGGGAGCACCTTAAACAGATCACGAGTGGAGGATTGTCTGCAATAAGTATTAAAAGAAACTATTGAAAAATCTGATGTTTCTCTAATTTTTCCAAGTCTCCAAATGTTAATATTGCCATTGTTTCATATTTTCCACCCGATTCTGAACACTATCTCCTTATGCAGTACAACAGCACAAATAGTTCTTACAGGAACCTGCAGACACCAAGTTTATACTAAAGCTAATATAATGCAGGTATTTCGCAAGACTGGACAAGCAAAAATACCTCACATTTCATAACTGGGTTTGTCTTTTTAAATGTTACAAACAAGGCCAAAATATGAAAAAAGGAAATGACTTCTTTTTCCTAATAGTGGGGGAATTTTAGCAGCGCTAAGTGTAATACTTATTGGCACCTTAGCAATCCTCCAAACACGTGTCCTAAACTGCCTTGGGAGTGACAGCTGTGGCAAGATCCAGATGATCTTGCCACAAAAAAACACGTTGGGTGAGCAGCGTAGAGCTATCCCAGCAAAGTGAAGGCAACTCCTCTAACGACTGGAAAGTGGCTACTCAGCACATTGACCTCAGCTGTCTAATCTAAGATTTGGTCACAACTGTTCTACAAAAAGTAAAAAGTTCCATAATCTGGGCAGAAGCTAGTGACTATTCCCTGGATCTTATCTCCATTTTCAGAAAAAAAGACAAAGTAACCTGATGGCATCTTTTGCCTGTTCAGTTCAATCTCACGTATTTTGAGTCAGACTGAATAGAGGAACACAGCTTAGATGGAAAAACTGAAGCTGTAAATTCATTCCTCTGCAGTTTGCCACTCTTGTCAACTCATGCCAGTCTGATCACTGGAAAAGTTTCCCAAATCACTACTATTTCTCTGAATCCTGCAATCAAAGGCTACTTTGCATTTAGGCAGCTCCTGAATAATGATGTCCAGTTAGCAGCATGTGATATTAACAACACACTATATACTAACTTTTCCTTACTGAAAGGAAATCCCCCAAATCACTGTTCTGAAGAAAAGTTTGGTTAACATGTCACCGTACATAAGACCACCACCATCACAATAATGAGCATGTAATGCAACAATTAAGGTTTCTCTCTAAAACATACTTTGATCCAACCACTACAGGTGACAAATAAGCATTATTGTGCCATAATTTAAAACATGTCCACTGGAAAGACAATTTTCTGTTTATTGTTAAAAGGTGTCTGAACAGAGCTCACTTGAAACCACCTCGAGACACAGACTTTATTTGAAGGCAAAGGTTTTGATTCCTAATTACATGACTGTAAATTGTAAACACGAACTCAGTGTAAAGTCTGTTCAAGTATACGCTTAATTGGCCAATACTTCATCATGATTTCCCATTCCCTTAGAATCATGGCATTACCAGTGATAAACATGAACTGCAATGGATTAAAAACAGAATATCCTTCAAACCTTAGTCTCAAAGTATTGTGCTGTTATATCTCCCTAGCTAGTGAGAAACGTGTTTTCGCAGAAGGTAAACACAGTAGTACATACTGTCCTCCAAAGGACTACCAACCATTACTTAAAATAGAGTTTTGTAAATTAAAATCTGTAGAAAATTCATGTGCTACAGATTTTGCTCTAGAACTACAACTGATTATGATTTAGGTACGTCGAAACCTCGTCACGCCTTCCCATAGCCAGTTGTTGGAGGGTTCAGCCATACCTCTTCAGAGGTGTGTGTTGTTATTTAATATCATAATGGCTTTATAAATCATTATTAGGTTTCCCAAATAAAAGGTAACAGATTAACTCTGTAATTTTTAAATTTAATCTGTAACCCTTCAGGTATGCAAAAAACATGACTGAAAGACAGGAAAAATACTTCGAAATAAATTTACGTATTAAAAAACATTTTCTTAACTTATTGACTCAAAAAAGCATGGAAAGTACCTAACTATGTCATCAAATTAAGATGTATTCCATACAGGATTTTTTTTCATCATCGGTATCACATATGTTATAACACTCAAGCTACCAGCACATAACATTCTTATCAGGTGCAAGCTCCTCCGTGACAACAGGAAATCAGCTTTTCCATGGTACAACAATGTTACCTGTTATATCTGATTTTTCTAGTACCTTTTCTACAAAGAAATCAGGCTGTCATTTACATGCATAACATAATTCTTTAAGTGGGCATGCAATCCCCATTGGAAATATTCAGTAGAAAAACAGTGAAATAAAACAGATAATTTAAAGCATCTTTTGTTGAGACATTAAAAAAAACCCAAATATATCAAACATATTACTTATATTTTGTATGTCTTCATTAACTAGGAGCACAAGGAAAAATTTTTTTTTTTTTTTAGTTGTCAGGTATCTATGACTTCTATTAAAAGTTCTTGGGGAATGTCACTTGCTATTATTATCTAAATTCTTGTGAATCTGTGAGAGAATGATGGAAGAGAGAAACTGAGTGGAAAGCTGCAAAGAACCATCACACCAAGCCTGAACTGGGAGTACAACCCTGAGATTTAGTAACAAAAACCCCCCAGATTGTTACCAAATTAATTGTATTACAAGCTAAATTGGAAAACATCTCACCCTGTAGAGATCAAACTCAGGTTTGAAAAATGTCTTTCATCAAGTACTTTTCTAAATGACTCCACTCTGCAATCTAGTCATGCTGATGTGCCAGAAAGTATTAAAAAATTCATCTTTGGGTGTTAATCTCTTCAGATGGAGAGAAAAGTATTCAAAAAGATAAAGAATTGGTATTTTTTTGACTGCATACATGCAACTTCAGTACTAACAACTTGTTTCTATCTCTGAGTGCAGAATGTAGCTGCAGTAAGAAGCAAAACCCCACCATGCTTCTTATGCAGATGAGTTCACTATTATAACCATAATACAAATGGGACAAAAGCTGGATATACTGTGAAGACAGCTATTCTGTGACATTGTGAAGATACTGCCAGGAAGTCTAGGTTTACCAGTTTCTATGCACTTAGTGAAGAAACTGCTTCACTAATATGATGCAGAAGCCCATCCTAGATGGAAGCCAGCCAGCGTATATTTATAAAAAGATAGAAGATAAAGGTAAAAGCAAATTAATTTTAAAAATATGTCTAAAACAAATTCTAAACTTCCAGTATCTGCAGATGTATACCGAGAAGTTATTTAAATGTTTCATTGATTTTATTTATATATTTATTTAACGTTCCCAAACCGTTTGTCTTTGCCTACTTTACTCAGCATCTCTTTTCACTAACAACTGTGTAGCAAACCCCCAAATCACTTCTCATAAAATGCTCTTTGAATGTGAATTATAAATCACGGGACTGTGAAACACAGAGAAACAGCTGGTCAATCTCCTAGTTGAAATCAATCATGAACACAGATTATACAAAATGTCAGTCACAGGAAGCCGTTATTAAGACACCCACATGACTGAGGTTGATTAAACATGAGTGTTTTCAGTAAAGTCAATAGCAATTTTGAACATTCCACAACTCAAAGGGTCAAGCCTCAACTTTGCTAAAACTAGCTTTTCCCTGTACATCACACTAATAGAAAAGCAGTACTCCAATTGGTACAAACACTACAGAAAGAAAAGGACATAACTAACATTCATCAACAAGAATCATTAATGTGTTCTTATACAAATTTTCATAAGCAATATGCACCTGTTTGTTTTATTCTTATTTTTCAAGACCTGCTCTAAGTGGGAGCAGAGGAAAATGTCTGTTTTTTGAAGGCCATACTCAAATCTGATTCCATGTGCAAGATCCTTAGATAAGTATATCTTGAGTACGGTCTGCAGGAAGTGATAAGAAGGACCTTGCTCCTCTCTGTTCACATTTTTATAAAACAAGTAGTGATATACTAGAAATCAGCTCCTGATTAGATGGCTTGAGAAACAATTCCCAGCTAATGTGACTGCACCAGCTATCAGATTATATTTGTGTTCCCATTAGCAGGACTCTACTTTTCCTCCAGTTCTCTATAGGTAAAAAAAATCAACAGAATGACAGTCTAATAAAATTGCAACAAATCAACCCCATCATCTGTTTCTAAATATTGAGGTAACATCTCCCTTTTTCTGCAAAGCCTTTTCCTATTCCTTCTACTGCTGCTGGGAGGATTGAGATTAGAGCACAGATCGCACTAGCATTGCTGTTTAATCTTTTTTTCAAACAAGACCATCAATTTTAGGACTTGGATAAGCCTGATTTTTAAAAATTTTGATTATTATACTGATACAGTGTTGAAGCATAAAGTTAAGTCCTGAGTCTCGAACACATTTAGCATAGCACCATATGCTTGCAGATCATCTTCCTCTAACCATAGGAATGGTTTCTCAGGGAAGATAAATCTGGTCCTGTGTAAACTAAATTAAGAGGTGTATAAATATCTCTTATCTAAGTATTGATTTGGTCAAAGGGCTTTTTATTTATCTCTATTTACTTTTTAAACAACTGCTACCAGTGGTAGATGAGGAAAACCTCAGCATAATTTGCTCAAGGAACAGAGCTTTCAGACCTGCTGGTTTCTTCGAAGACAAAAGCTTGTTGGAACAGCAAGAACATCCTGAAATCAATAAAATAGGAAACACTAATCCAATAATTCCCTGCTTTGCAATACTAAATCGAAAGAAATAAAAAGAAAACCCTCAAACCCAACCCTCACGTAAAGCCAACAATCTATAATGGTAACCACAATGGAGCACTGGTTAGCAGTTTTAAACCATGTTCCTCTCCGGTAGTGAAAAGCTGAGCCTGGTTAATGCAGAGAAATTAACACTATAATTGATCAAACTGGGATCTGTTTCCTGATCTATGAAACAGATATGCTTCTCATTAATTTTATTTCTAGTCTTAACCCCATGCTTGCTTGAACTTCGTTAAAAATAGCTGCCAATTTGTGTAGCATAGCATCTAGAAAACAAGAACTGGCATTATACAGAAATTGTGTGTCTGATCACAAACGATACCACATACTTGTGGGATCATTCTCCTTTTAGAAGAGCCCTCCTAACTCAGAAATACTTTTATTATTATTGAAGTCCTTCCTCAGGTTTCAAGTGTTTTTCTTGAATTGTTGATGAAGCCAAGATTTCTTTACAAAATACAGGTCCTTCTGCCTTGCTTGTGTTAAGGCAACATTTGTCCTTGCATGGTTTCTCTTCTGCATTTCTCAAAAATCCACTCTAAAAACTCTTTGCAATTGTTTACTGTGGGAAGCCCTGTCATTCATCATTCTCTCTGATCCCAAGGTTTCCCCAGTTCTCCCTACACAATGACTTTCACGGGAGCATCATAAAGTTCATAGCTCCAGAAAAACAAAGTGATAAACACTGTAAAAACGTATCATCTTTCTAATGTCCTTTTCTATAAATTTCTGCTACCCAAACCATGGAAGCACTAACACAATGGACCTTCAAAGCATAGGGTTCTGCCACCACATTGATGGGTCACCTAGAATAAGCCATCTTTCTTTGTGCCACAGACATCTCAGTTTTAGTAGGAAAAAAAAAAAAACAACTGCTTGGATTAGATCTTAGATCTTAGAGTAGATAACATCATCCAAAACTTTGTAAACTACATAAAAGTATTATTCAGGAACTGACAAGCAATCTACATGACTAATCAAAAGACACAACAAAATAGTTAAAGGAAAGAAAGAAGTAAACTTAGTCAGTATACTTTGAAAGCTGTTCTGTTCCCCTCTACCATTAGTCTAAACACCTTTGTGCACAGTGTATACGAAAAAGATGAAGTATGGTAGTGTTAGTTATTCATCAACATTTCATGTCCATGGGTAATTCATTTCTTGACTCTCTCTAGTGGCAGAAAATTGCACTACTCCTTGGTATTAACTGTCAGTTTTGTTTAGGAAATGGTTTTATTTACAGGTTACTGTAAAATGAGTTTGGTTGCTCCTTATGTTCATACAGCACACTTGAAAGTTAATTATGAGAAGAAACTAAAGCTACTGAAACAATAATTCAGTGCTGTTGAACAAGGACAAGCCATTTGAGAAAAGCCGTTTTCCAGCAAACTATGATCCATTAACATAATAGGAACTGCAAAGCCAAGGCAGCATCTGTCACCACTGATAAATCTTATATTTTTATCAGAAGATAATTCAAGAATGATGAGGACAAACCACAGCAAATTACTTGACTATGTTTAGAAAAGGGGTGAGTTCTTTTAAATACTGCACATTCACATAACATTAGCTTCTAACATAAATCACACTAATACCAGGCAACAATTTGCTCCAGTAGCCCATCCACAAAATTAAATAATTTCTCTATGTCCAGATTGTAATGATGCAGAACAGGCTGCTTCAGGATGAAAGTGTAAACTCCAAATGTACTAAACGAAATATTCTACAGACACAAGAGTATTGGGATCATAAGTTTTTGTTTGGATTCAAAAGACATGGACTAAATCCCAGGCTCTTCTCTGTCTCTTTTCCCAATGCCATCTTTAGAAAGACTCTAAATCCTTTGTCTGCTTAGACTATTGAACTTTTTTAATGAGGGATTGTCTCTTTCTACTTCCTCCGAGAAGATAAATACTGAAATCAAGGTAGCTCTAGATAGAAACATAACAAATGCACATCCTCAATATCTACCAGTCTTCAGGTGTTTGCAGAGTATCTCATTTCTTATACCAAAAGTGGAAAAATCTGTACCGACTGATACACCTCTACCTCTTCAAGTTGCACATTTATTTATTTATTTTGCTGTTGGTTTTGTTTCTGCTTTAGCAGATGTCAATATGCAGATAGAATGGTAATACTTGGAATACACATTGCCACCTGAAGACAGGACTGAGGTATTTGGTGGGTAGCAGTAGCACAAAGATTCCCCACGAGGCTTTGTAGATACTGAACTGTAAACACCATGTCAAGGACTCAGCACATAATTCAGTCTCCCTTCCTACTTATTTAATTATAATTTAAATAGCATTTGCACATACAAATATGTTTGCATACATGCTTACATATGAGGGCATAATTTAGAAGTTTTTTCACCAAAATCAGATTATCATAACTGACAGTTATACCACACAGACAGAAGAAAACTCCCTACCTTATACTGTATAAAAAAAAACACATTCAGCACTGCTTCTGAAAAAAAATCAGGTACGTGAAGGAACGTGATACCTGGAGTGTTTTGAGAAATGAAACTTCCAGAGGAAATTTACTGGCCTACTTTTAACTTGATTCACGTTTCAAAACTAGAAAAAGTGTAGAGTGAAGTTCCTTTTTGGCTGTCTCTACCTGAAGACTGATGACAAGAAGTGGGCCAAAAAAAGCTATTGCCAGCACTTCTTTGGCATGATAGTTGTATAAAATGTTCTCAGTGTCTTCTTTGCAAGATTAATGTGTCAGAAAAGGGTAAAGGTGCTTAATTTGCTAACCTCTTCATGACTACAATTCAAGAGACTCAGCAGTCCAAGTCAATCACCATATGTACTTGGCTTTCAACAAATGCTTGATGACTTTTACATTGTTAAGGGATTAATACACTATAACTATGCTAATTACATGTCATCAGCCATTTAGCTTTATTCTTATTAGCTGCATGCAATGGCATATTCTTCATAGACAGAAGGTTCCCCTGATCTGACACTCTATGGGGGTTTACTACATATGGTATAATTTGTTGTTAATATAAGCAATGAAGTTTGTTAAAAAGTGAGTCACTTCAACCTTCCTTTTTAATACTGTTGGAGGAGAAAAGAGAGGGGGAAAAAAAATCCCCAAAAGTGACAGTTCAGAATCTATAGTAAAATTGATTTATGCCACAAAGTTACCAAAATCCACCTTTTAAATCAGCATACGTTACAATAGTGCACATTACCAGTTTTGAAAGAGCAACATGACCCAAACATCTCCTAGTCTTTATTCACTGCTCATTCTGACATGTAAGCACATGGTTTAGTAATAGGATTATATTTATATCAATCCTATTACACGATCGGATTACACTTCCTGATCCTAGGGATGCTTTTCAGCCCTAACAGGGATTTCACATCCTGCACCTTTAAAGACCAGCAGTTTCTGCCTGTGAGCATCTTAGCTTTGAAATATTTGCAGATACAAGTAGATACGGAATAAGGTTGCAGAGATGTATATAGCTTGCACATAGGGTTATTGTACTAATTTAATGAGATCTACTAATGTAATTTACTACTTTTATATTGTTGCTCTGTTCTTATTAGCCTAATTCAGGAAATTAAAAGCTACCTTTGGTGGGCTATGTTTCAAGAACAGTCAGGGCACTCACTCCAGAGACAAAGGCTACAGTACCTTTTCCAATATTCCTCTATTGCAGGAAAGACCAATTTACTCCTTCTTCCTATACTTCAATCCCCATCTTGCATATTTAGACTTCATGCTGTCTTCACCTGAGTTTTCTTTTATCATATCAAAATATGGTCTGAATCCTCTTATGTCATATAAACAGATTGATCTATATGATTCATAGAAGTATTGGTTTATAGAGCACAGGTGGTAAGAAAGCCTTCACTATTTTGGGCTATATACTTAAATAGTAGCATTCACGTTCATTGAATTTTAAAACCACAGTGCCATCAGGATTGTGTTATCAAGATCAAACAACTATGAAATGTCTTAATACTGTTTGGTCTGGCCCTAATGTTATAAGCATCCTATTAATCTTGATGGAGGCCTAATTTTTACAATGCTGCAGTGCTAGTCAGTCGCGTGTCTTCCTTCCTTTGACATGGGTTATGGAACAATTCAGCATGATTACCAGGACAGCTTTGTTTTTACAAATTACTATTTTATTGCTTTTACAGTTAAGAAAATATACTCTGATGGAAACAATAAGAAAGGATACAAATTGATCATAAATCTCAGTGTTAGTCTATTCACAGTCAGTATTGAAAGTAGCTCTGAAAGGAAGACAAGGAAAACTCTCATTTCATACCATGAAAAGACTCACAATTGATTATTAGAACTCATACTGACATCATGCCAATTCTTCACTCCATTGCCCAGAGAAAAAGGTAGTACAGATTCTTTTCTGTTAACTCCAAGGCAAGCTTCTGTTATTGTAGTGATGTTAGGGGGAAAAAATAGAAGAAAACAATAAGAAATGCAGATGGTAAAACAGGTAACAAGTTTACCGCCATGAATGTCGATATTATTAACAATCAGTATCCACATACATAAATAGTGACAGATTTCAAATGTGCTTATCACAGCACATTCTGCAAACAGATATTCTGCTTTTGTGGTACTCAAAACCCCTTCCTTCCAGCTTCTGTTAGGCTGCAACTTAGCGACTGAAAGTGAACTGAGTCTGGCAGGCTGTCTCAGCCCTAACTTAAAGGGGTATCAAGTACAATCTGCTTTCCTAAAACAACAAAGCCCCCTTAATAATCTGTGACATAATGCGAATTACAACCTTTAGAGTTGCAAAGATACTTCCACCAAGAAATCAAGAAGACCTATGGCCCACTTTCTATCTTAAAGAACTGAAAGATAGCCTCATGGAGTTTATGCTTGAAATTATGACGTATTTAGTCCTTGATTCAGGGTGTCATGAGATTCTTTACTTAGTTATATCACAGAAATTTACAAGTACAAATTAAAGTTATATCACAGAAATTTACAAGTACAAATTAAATTACTTTTTGTTAATGCTAGTCATTTGCCTTTCCTAGTTTTGTCTTTGTGTGGATATAGAAAGCATTCAAACAAATTCAAACAAAAAGTTCTGCAAGAATTTGTTTTGCTATGAAATATACTGAGAAACAATGGTTCACACATTGAAAGTGTGGGAGATCCACACAGGAAGAGCTTGATTGAAAGTCCAGCAAAACAAAAAGATTAATCTACAAAGGTATGATTCGTTAGTGAAAGTACCTAGCTTCTCCCAGCTGAGAAAAAAATGGGACATTTTCCCTGAGAATGCACTCTAGTTCATTGAATTATTTTAGTGTAACTTTTTCCATAAATATTTAATCACAAAAAATTCAGAATCTAGAATCTTGTTTTAAATTCAGAAGCATTTGTTTAAAAATAATCACGCTGCTGATTAGATGTGGGCAAAATTTGCAGTCACTGACAAATTTGCCCATCTGATATTTACAACATTTTGCTTAAAAAACAAAAAAGTTGTTGGTGAGCTGAGAGAGCTAAATGCCTGCACAGCTGCCCCACGCTATGTCTGCTTCCCATAGTCTCAAACTGTGAATTGGACATGTGATGCACACTGCAAGGCAGGAACTGTAACTTGAGAATTTAACAGCATGGAATCAGGTCAACACATTTGGGGGCAAAAAAACCTGCGTACAGCGCAGAGCAGCAAGTAGCCATGATGACTTACCAGATGTGATCCTGCTCACTTCAACATATTCACCATAATCAGCACTTATTATTAATCAAATGTTGCAAGAAGCTGCCTGCAACAGCACTCTGCAACTATGATTAATTGGCCAGTAAGTTTTAAAGGGAACAGAGTCACTTTTTCAAAGCCTAGACTCCCTAGATTAAAAAATTAAAAGTAGAAATGTAGGATTGTAGCATGTCAGCGGCTCAGCTGATTGTGTCTGTCTTGAATGGTATGTCAGGGAAATTAAATGGTCTTTCACTTTATATCCAGAAGTACTGCAGAAAAGCAGCATTATATGGTGCTGAATTGCCTCTGAAAAGTCACCAAAAAATAACACTTGTTTTTTTGTAAAACATAGGATCTTTAATTAGAGGATAGAAGCAAAACTTTGTAACTAGTAGCAAATATCTGCAATTGAGACGAAGTCCTTAGAAAAAGAACACCCAAACAAATTTTAGACTGAAATAAATGACAATCCTGCCTCACAAAAGTCTGAATAAATACTGAGCAAGCATTTGCCCTTAACGTATTTCTGAATAGCTATAGTCAGTTCGGGTTTTCAGGACAAGTTTCTTAAGAAACAGTATAAGGTTCAAACCAGGCATCCCAGACACAAAGAGAATAGGCAGGAGACAAACACCAAAGGGCTTATGCATTACACATTTTTATAATGCACTAAATAAATACAGATATGAGGAACCACACACGGCAAATAGGAAAATTTGGTAACAGGAGCATACATATAAAAGGATTTTAAATACCTTTTCTGTCAAGCATACAAGGGATGGAGTAGCATATACAACTGCAGCAGCCTTAGGAATGAATTATATATTTTGAATGCTTGTATTCTTTTAACAAGCCCCTGAATGAATGACATGGTCCTGATTGTGCTGAATGCAAACACTTAATGGTTTGAACACATTTTTTAAAAAAATGACTAACTGAAGATTGCTTTGTAGCAAAAGTGCCAACCTGCATATGTTAAGAGCTGTCAAAGAAAGATACTCAAAAGGAAGTACCATACAATCTCTATGAACACTATTCAAACCACCAATGGTTGTGCCATAATCTTTCTATGTGCTTGATAAGGGCTGTTTCCAAACTGCGAGACATCAATTATGACTCTCATTGATGTTACACAAAGCAATACACTTGCTATCATTGATTACAGCAACTTTATCTACAAGCACAGAGCATATGGTATAAAATTACTTTGTCAGACATGTAGCAGTCTATATAGTTCCTAGTTAGCAGCATGGAAACAACCAACAGCAATCAGAAGAACATAAATCAACTAAAATTATCCCTTATGTTTTCAAATGAAAAATCTCACTTAGTACTAAAACATAGACATGTAAGGACCAAATATAAGCCCCAAATATAAATTAACAAAAAAACACAGAGAGGGGAAGAGATATAAATGGGGAGTGTAGCTTCAATAGTTGTTAACTCGCTGTTACATAATTCACTATTAGCACTGCTATTAACTCCTAAAACTAGAAACTCAAGTTGGAGAATGACTGCTGTGCTGCAGGTAGACAACTACTGCTTGCAGAAAAGTTTGAGTAAAGTTGTCTTGCAAGCTGCAATCCCCACTCTCAGACTCTCTTGCCCTACCAGCGCTGTGGAGTGGGTGCAAAGCTAAAAAAACCTGCCACAGTTAGGGCTTTATTTGATGACACCAGTGAGCTTGATGTTGCATCAATACGTTTGGCAGCAAACCTATTGGCAGAATCTCTGCACGTCAAAGAATCATTGAGGCATCAACATGCAACTGGCACTAATGCACAACCAGTGACACTGCTGCAGAACACTGGGGATCAGTCAGGCAGCACATACACCATCTCACCTACCTTACAGTGTCAACTGACAGCAAATCTGGTAGGTCAGCATCAGATGGATGCCAAATAAAGCCCTGGAGTTTATATTCTATCTCACAGATAGCTATCTAATCTTCACATCTCTTTCAGTACTGGTCCAGAGGATTCTTGAAGGTTCATCTCTGTAATTATCACATCAAATTTAGGAAGCAGGGAACTGTTCTGGCACATTTTGATCAGCTATCCTAATCACTGCTTCATACCCCTAGGTCTTTTACTGACTAACATCCCATTTCTCATATTTATGTGGACATATTTTTATACTTCTCAGAATCCAAAAGTGTTTTCACAAACTAGAAGTGTTAAAGAACATTTAGAGATATGGAAAATGGCAAGAAAGATGCCTTTGTCTGCATCTAATGCTGCCTTATTTCTCCAGAACAAGGGAAAAAAATCAACAGCAAACCCCCTTAATAATCTTAATCAGATATCCACTTGTGCATGTAACAAAATCATTCATTTTGACAGCAGACCTCTACTCCAGAAAATGGAATCATACTCGGTTCACAGCTGCAAGGTTAGTAGCCTATCTGCCCCTGTGCAACACGTAACATCTTAAGCAACCTTGCTGGCAGCTGGTATCACACTGACGGCTCAAGGCATTTGAAAATTAAACCAATTAGGATTTGGAGCCAATAAGAATGCCATTCTTTTCTTTTTTTCCCATGGAAATTCTGTCAATTCAGAACTACTTCTTAGGTCAAATCACATTGTCAAAATCCATCTCTCCCCTGCTTTGTCTAATAAAAAAAAAAAAAGTTTCAAATATTATTGCAACTTTATTACATTGCACAGTAGCAGCACATCATACAACGTGTCAGAAAGGACATCAGTTAACATGCTATGACAATGTATGTATTTCATCTTTCTCTCATCTTCTATAACAATTAATCACAATGGCTATGTACAGATTATATTTCCACTATTCAAGTGTTTTATTTTGTACCTGCATAAAAGAATTTCACATTGAAAAATTGAAACCTAGACTAACAAAAATATTGGCACAGACTAGGCCCTGGCGAGAACACCAGTGTTATTACTATTTCATTTTACAGGCAGGAAAGAAACCAAACCTCCATCCTAAGGGATACACAGCATTTCATAAATGTTCTTTTCCTTCTATTCTATTCAATGGGTGTGGTGTTTTCATTCCCACCCCAGAGATCAGTCAGCTTTGGGTTACCACTGGCATACGCACTCAGGGGCAGGACAAGAGTGCTCAGGGCAATCTTAGAATCATAGAATGGTTAGGGTTGGAAGGGACCTTAAACATCATTGAGTTCCAATCCCCCTGCTATGAGCAGAGACACCTACCACTAGAGCAGGTTGTTCAAAGCCCCATCCAGCCTGGCCTTGAACCCCTCCAGGGATGGGGCATCCATAGCTTCTCTGGACAAACTGTTCCAGTGCCTCACCACCCTCACACTAAAGAATTTCTCCCTAATATCTAGTCTAGATCTCCCCTCCTTCAGTTTAAAACCATTAGCCATTGTCCCATCACTCCACTCCCTGATAAAGAGTCCCTCCCCATCTCTCCAAATATACCGAGTCTGAAGATGAATTTTGATGATACAGATCTCAAATATGCATTTCAGTAAGTAAGGTGAAAATGGATTTGCAACTTGAAACAGGCCAAGAAAAATCAATTCTTTATAGATCATATTCTTTAGGCACAGGAAAGCAAAAGCCTGTGGGTTTAATCTGTGAAATTATGCACACTTGAACATGCACCTCACATAGTAAAATAACTCTGCAGAGCAGCAGTTTTGACTTGGAAAAATTCACCCGCTGTTCTTCACACTTAGCTGAAAAAGGGAGAGGAATGATACACTTACCACTCCATGCAACAGCGACAAGCTGCAGTGGCAGAGCTGCCTGGGGGGCAGCTTCCATAGAGCCCCCCTGGCATGGAGTCTAGCGCACGCGCTGCTCTGCTGTCCAGGCAACCAAGGCAGTTAATATTGTTCCTTATCAATAATAAAAGCAGTGGTGCAATAGTACATGCAAACTAAATATTAATCAATCTGAACATAGCATTACCTATTCTGACACTGCCTGAAAAGAAAACCAAATCAATACTTAAGTCCCACTTTCCATCCCATATGTCCCCAGCTGGTTGCCAGGCAACCAAAAATATCATTTTGCATGTGAATTAGGAGTAAGGAAAACACCAGCACATCAAAGAAACGTCTGCAAATATTGTAAACTACCCTTCTCCCAAACGGTTCCTAGGACTTGCACGCCCTGAGCTAAGCTTGCTGCCAAGTGGTTCCAGGGCAGGTGACAGGTACTCTCATACTGGTGCGCAACAGCCTATAGGACTGAGCTCCCCAGAACTTATCCTGCAGATGTTTTAGAAGTAGCTAAAAGTAAGCAGGCAGCATCTTCCAGTGCTGAACCATCCAGCCAGGGAGGAAACATCTCTATTTTAGAACCTTCCAGGGTGGGGACAGCATGGCCCCATACTGGAGTTGAAGCAGAGGTTTAAAGTTGAATGCCCTGGTGTTCTATGCCTTATCTCCCTAGACTTTCATGCTCCTTAGTTTCATATCATGGTGTTATTACATAATCATTTACAGCAGGTGAATTAAAAAGGCTGGCTAAAATAAAAAAATCATCTCTCACTTGACTATAGCAACACTTACAGAAATGTCAATATTTGTTAAGATTGAGATATTAATATCACTGAAATTGGCTTCATTTCCAGTTGGATTAAATACAGTTTGATTGATTTTCATCTCTTCTCCACCTTTACCTACAAATATACTGGGTCTGAAGATGAATTTTGATGGTATAGATCTCAAATATATAGCTTTGTAAGTAAGGTGAAAATGGATTTGCATATTGAAACAGGCCAAGCAAAATCAATTCTTTATAGATCAGTTTTCTAGGCACAGGAAAGCAAAAAGCTGTGGATTTCATCTGTGAAATTATGCACACTTGAACATGCACCTCACATAGTAAAAACTCTGCAGAGCAGCATTTTGGATTTGAAACTATTAATCCACTCTTCACACTTAGCTGAGAAAGGGAGAGGAACGATGCACTTAGCAATCCATGCAACAGTGCTTCAAGGGAAGCACTTTTTTGACTCCTGAGCAAGAGAGAAGCTTGAGTATAACAAACAATATATAATAAATATTAATATATATAATATGAATAATAATCAATAAATGAATAAGGTACTATATAGAATTCTCTGCATTGATCCTCAATCTCATTCATTTCGTTTATGTGTGACTCCAGGGGGGAATCAGCACACCATTTTCATGTATGCATTCCCCAAGAACTACAGAATAAATACATTTATAAATATATCGCTTTCTAAATCATCTACAAAAAGCACAGGAAGCTCACAGTCTGTGAGGAATTACATTCCTCTAGTTCAAACCCTAGACTAGCAGACCTCCAATCAAAACTGAGCTCTACAAAGATGACCAGTCAACCAGATTTTACTCTCATCTATTATAAAAAAGAAAAAAAGCTATTGCTATTTTTTTTTATAATGACAATATTTAGGCCTCCCATATATTAAATACATATAGATCACAGCCTATTTGTAGGGTTGTTTTTTCTTGATTCATTTTTCCTTTAAAAGAAATCATGACACTATAGCAAAATAAATTGCAGTTTTTCCTCAGGTGGCTAGAATTGTGCCATGACTACAGAAGATTACATGCAAAGATAATTAGTTCCCACAGACAAAAACATTTGCATGAATTCTTTAAAACATTGTGCGGCAGGCACTTAACACCTATTAGATGCACATTGGTTCTACCAGAAAGCTAATTCCTACACAATTGCTTTGTTTAACCACTAATTAGCCTGACAAAAAATTCAGTTGTCCCCAGCCTTGCTATTTTGTACTCCAGTGATTTGTCATACCAGAAGCTCAGATCCAACATACATTTTACATATTAATGTCTTTCCTGACACCTGCATCAACCACATACAAGATGTCCTCTTTTCCCAGGGACAATAGGTTTCTCAATATCATTACTTGCTGATTCCTCTATTTTTGTAGACATTTCGTTGGCACTATTAAAAAGGCTTGGCATTACCAGCAGCTCCAAACCTATTTCAAGTGGATGGTTTAACAAGGGCTCTCACATCAACACTATGGTCATCCTCAGACCCGTCCGAGGACATTGCTATCTCAAGCTCATCAGCCTTCCAATCTAGCCAGCTTCCAACACAAGAAGCAGCTTCTCATTGCAGACCTTAATAAACAACTGAAATAAGAGGGCCTGAGAGTGTTGTATGTACATGAATTGTAAAGAATACTTGTTCCTTTCCCACTCCTTTCCCAAATAATTTTCACTAAGAAACACTTCCTCCCACAATTATAACAACTTTCAGCACACACCACAAATAGCTGTGGCTGGTTTTTGAGACTCCCCTCTGGAGAAAGCCTGCAGTCAGTTCTCAGCCTCCTCGGCTACTGCTGAAACAAGGATCCCCTCCCTCAACCCTGTTATCAGTCTACTGCCAACACCACCTTTAGTGTTTTCAAGGTAATCCACACAAGGGAAAAGCAATTTCTCATGTACACTCTCTGACATTTAGCTCTCGCCTCACAGGCAAGAAAATCATCATGGAAAAAAAAAAAAATGTGCCTGATGTAGAACAGATAAAGCACATCAGGTGAAGGATGAATTGTATGCCAATATGTTGAGAGAGACAGAGATGTTTTTTCTTCCCAAGACATCCACAAGAGACATCTAGTGTCAACCAAATTATAAACTTCCCAGGCTAGGATATAATACAAAAATAAACATATATAACACAGTGCCTTCAATATACCAGTATTGGCTGCATCCTAAACAAGCCTAGAAAAAGCCTTGTTGGCATGTTTTACTGACACATGGGACTAGAACTCTAAAAGGAATAATCAGAAGAGACAGCTCTGCTCCAGAGACTGCTTTGTAGATTAATTTGCACTTAGTAGTTACCTAATAAATGAGGTGTGCCAGTTGGTAACACTGACCAAGGAAAAGAATTAAGTCTAAGAAATAACTTGCAGAATGGTATCATGCAATTCAAGACTGTGTTGTTTTCTCTGACAGAAAAGATCTTCACTCGGAAGCATAGAGGCATGCCTCAGTACATCTTGACAACACTTCTCTTTCTGTTCTCCCAGGAACTTGTTGCCAAATTTGTAATTAAAAAGTTATTCTTTTACTTAGCAAGAAATAACCGTTTCCCCCTACATAACACAAGCAGCTCAGGGGTAATGGGGCAATCAGAGTATCCTCTGATTTGCGATCCTCCTCCTTGAGGGATCGCAAATCCATACCCAGTACTGACTGCACAGGATGGACAGGTTGCCAAATGCATTTGGGGATTCACAAAAGTGGAGTCCACCAATCTGCAATGAATCATGTGAAAGCTAGCGAGACTAGAAGCAAGGTTATCAGTGGGCAGTTCTCCTTGGCAAGCATAAAACAGCCAAGCAATGGGCGGGGAAATAGTTTATAAATCCAGGAAAAGCACTGTGCATCTTAAAGCCTCTTAAAAAGGAAAGCAAAACATCTGCTTGAATAAGTCTACCTTGATGCAGAACTAACCTAAGAGTTTATAATGCCTTTTAAGACCTACAGACCAATAACATTTTAAATCCTACTAATCTGGAATTTATAGTATAAATAGCTACCACATCTCTGTTCACGCACAGGCATGATTCATTTTACTTCTTGCACTCCCCCTTCCTTTTTTCTCTCCCCACAGGCATCTATTTTATTTCTGAGTGTAACTGCAAGGGGGTGAGAAAAAAGCCTGGGAAACTTAAGAGCTAAAATACTAGTTATGTAACAGAAAATGCAAACAAAAGGTGGAAGAATTCCAAGATAAGAATAAAACTGCAGGCTGTGACCTAGGTTATAATTCAATGCCACAACAGCACTGCAAAAACCTGAGGACTACTAAACTGTACTACAATAGTTGCAGTATTGGTAAGAGCTGCTTCCAATACATATATGATCTACTGAATTACTTAAAGAGTCAGTTCCGCAAAGCACTTAAGCATGTAATTAACATTAAGTGTGTGCTTAAGTCACACTGATTTTAAAGCAGTTTAGACAGATATAAGTACTTGCAGAATTGGAGGTGTCGGGGCCAGACCATCAGGCTGCCCGCACTGTTTCAAGTAAGCTTCTACATACTTCAGATGCATTTAACTCTTCAGTTTTGGTCCACTGCATCAAGGAAAGCCTCTATTAACCTTTTCTTGCACCAAAGGCAACCCAGATGCTTAAAAAGAAAAATCAAAGAATGTGATACTGCATGCAGTATGAGAAGGCCTAAATAGAGAGTTCAAGGCTTTCTACAGAAAAAAAAAACCCTTGGAATTTTATCATTTGGAGTAGCTCTTTTTTCCTGATTTATATTACACACAAAGTACTGTGTGTACATTTAAACACCAGCATACAGCACTTACTGGTCTCAGCTGATGAGCTATTTCTCTAGCTTAGCTGCTAAAAGTTAATGATGTTCAGCATTTTTAATTTCTCTTTTCTCATGAGGGATGGAGAGCAAGAACAAGACACGCAAATACTAACCGTGTACACACAACTGATTCAATAGTCATTACTGCAACACTATATTAAAAAATAATGTAACAGTCAATAAAAAAAATAAAGTGAAATCTTTTGTCAAAAATACAGCTTTTTTGACTGAAATATGTTGTGAATCTTCAGTCATGTCATTCTAAAATTATGTGGTGCACCATGAAAAGATCTGGGAGCATTTACAGGAAAGGTCATATAATTTTCCCATTATAGAGAAAGGAAAATGTAGCTACTGTCTGACCTTTCCAAGGTCCTGCTGCAGTACAAATAGTGTAGCAGAAATGTCCTGAATGGCAGGAAAATCCTTAACCCCCCCTACATTACAATCCCTTCCAAACTAGACATAAATGGGCATTTGCATTTATCTCATATGTATGAATTACACCCATTTTAGGCTGGTATAATTCTTTTCTAGAATATACATTCCATCACACACAGTTCAAGTGTTATTCATCATATTTTCAGCTACATCATTTGAGCTCCTTGCCTATATAAGATTTATTCAGTATACTGAATTATTTTCTGCAGATCTCAGCTGTATCTTTTCCTACTTTTCAATAGATAATATCTTTAAACATGAGTGATCAGCTGGATTACCTTTGTGAACCAACTGCTTGGCAAAGTGAGTGTTTCATCACACTATGACCCAGTACATGAAATAAATTAAAAGATTTATATAAATATGTCTGTAACGTGTCAACTCTACGACCAAAATAAAAACTGAATACATATTTCCTTCATGTGGTAGATGCTCTTTTAAATGTTATATGTAACTTATCTCAGAAAATATTTCAAAATTATATGATTTACCAAAGAACTACAGGTCTGTTACTCAAAATGAAACATGATTCATTCCAGCTTCAATCTCATCAGATTCTTTGACTGAAACAGGACTCTGTGTTAGACAGTAATTTTATTTACACTAAAATCTTTTTAGACTAACAAAGCACTGTGAATCAAATGACAGAAGAGACTGTCAGCTATGTCACAGAGGAATACAACTGGTAAAAACATATATTATGTTATATTATGTAACACATGCATATTATAAAAACTCCATACAGAGTTATAAAGTAAAAATAACACAACTCAAAAATATTATAAAACCCAGCTAATACTAGGTCTTTTGACCAGATAAATAATTACTAGCAATTGTACATATATTTACACATTAATGTAAATGCTATAACATTAATAGAAATTAGACATGCTTGGTTCAGGGCAAATGAGGAGACGGTTCAACAAGTTTCTTAGATGTGGGTGTTCCGCTACCTTAGATCACAAATTTTGTCTACATGTGTCTCTGTGCTGGATGCAAGGTGATGAACCTTGGATGCAAGGATTGCAAAAAGGCACTACAAGGTCACTGGGGTACCTGTGAAGGTACGCACACCTTTTACAACTGCAGTCATCACTACTAAATTCAGGTGCTATTTAAATCCAAATCTGACTGTAGGTGTAGGTTGTTTCTCTTTAAATCTAAATCTAACTTAACTGTCCCTGTTCTTAAGACAGGCTGACTTACAGGGACTGTGACAAAATTTAAAATTCTTTGATATCTTCCTGTTTTAGCCAGTATCAAAGAATTTAAAGTCTAAATCAGCTTTTCATTGTTCAGGATGCTTTATGTATAACTCTGAATGCATTTTGGTAATTAAATATTTGGTCTCGTGCATTATACACTCATCCCTCAGTTGTGTAAACGCAGGAGAACATATGTCCAAGCATAATTAAGGTCTGACCAACAGATTAAGAAACGTCAATAATGAAAATTTTATTCACAAATTACTAAAATTCCCAATGGTCAAAAACATAATTTTGCCCTCATTTTATTTTGGGATCTATTGGTTTTTTTAACATTTTTGTATCCATACTATCACTTTTTAGAACATCCCGGTACAGACTGCATCTATTGTACAGATAATATACACACTGCTGTTCAATACAGAGAAAGAAAGCCAATTATAGACTTAAAAATGGAAATACGCATATGTTCCCATAAATAGGTAATATGAATGTATATAATGTCAAGGTATTGTATTTGCATACGTATAATACAGGCAAATGAAATTAACTGGCTTTCTGGTAGTGTTACAACTGAAGAGAGTTATTACAGGAGATATAGAATAAGGAACAAATAATACCTTTGTAAATTTGTTAGGGAAAACACTCCACGCACAGAACTGAGACAAAGGATGAGAAAGAACCAGAATATACTGGGGGCAGATTTTTCAAGTCTCTCACACCAAGACAAACTGTACCTGAAATAAACCTTGAAAAGCTGACAATCTCACCAAATGTTAGTTCCTAGGTATCCCATTAAGTTTCAAGACACGCTGTCAGTACAATTGCTGCAAAGCACTATCAGTGAAAGTTTCAATACCAAGCTAAGGTTCTGGGTTAAGTGGCTGTTAAAGGGAAGTTATTAATAGAGCATTCATTCTGTATACTATTGCTGCCATATCAATTACATCACTTGAATGTCACAGAAAGCAGGGCAAGTCAAGATATCCTACCCTGAGCCACGTCTAGCTTCTCTGCCCTTACTTTTATTGCTTCAGGGAGACAATGGTGAATACCGAGGTTCCCCAGCTGTGCCATACATTTGAAATATCTTTGCAGAAAAGACCAATTTACATTCAAAAAGCAAAAATGTGCTGCCTTTAATACTTGGTTTCCTGCATGGCATTATTGTTGTCAGCGCTACCGCGGCATCAAAAACTGGGAGAGGCTTCCTTACTCCTGAAGAACCACTGCATAGCTAATCCGCGAAGCAGTGAAAGACCCCAGCCAGCCAGGGGAATTGCTCTAGCCTAGAAGCGCTTGAAGGACAAGAACAAGGACAATCTCTCCTTGCAAGCCCCAAGAAGGGAAAGAGGCAGCAGGGAGGTGCTGGGAGAATTTGGACAGCTCTAGTTTAAGGCAATCAGAAGAGATGGCGATTTTCCAACAGAAGCCGCTGCGGTACAGCCCAGAAAATTGGAGGTGGACATGCAAAAAATGGGGATGTCCACTTGGTATTCCTGGAGGTATTCAACCTGATTTTCTGAAGCAACAACACCTCACTGGTGAGGTACTCCAAGATGAAATTAAGGGTTTAGTAGGCTCTGCCTCAATGCAGCTGTCCTCTGCATAACAACCTTTCTTTGTCCCCTGCCATCCTCATACGGCAATATTACACAAGCCTACCCTGTGTGCTACATCTACCCTTTGTTCTGTTAGATGTATTTACTCCATAACTTCCCAGGCAATATGGATTTTTACTGATGTGTGAAGTTCTTATATTTTAATTATCAGCCAGAAAGGTCATTTTAAATCCTACTGTATTAATAGTCATTCCCAGGTGTGTAATACCGATTAAATGTGAACATCCAGAAACATTTTTGATGACTGTTACAAAAAGGAAATACAGCACAAACAGCTACTATGTTGACAGTATTATGCACAACACTTGTTAAATGCAAATGAATGAAGAGTACATTCACATACTTCACTCTCTTCAGGCACATTCAAACTCATTTGGTCACAGAAAATGGCACAATGTCCTCATTGGGTCATAGCTAAAACTGTATTTTCTGATGTAGTGTTTGTGAAGAGCAGAGTTCTGCTCTTTTCAGTATAACAGAAATGTATCCTGGACTGATACTGACTTAACTGAGGTGATTCCCAATGGAAACACAATAAAACTAGATTTTAACTGAAAGTGCAGGAAAGGACTTCTACTTAAGAGCCTTCATAATCAGTGAAGACATTCCCTAAACACAATGGGTGGAAATCCTTGCTTCCCTTTCTCCCCAGTATCTGGGCACAGATGTGGTTGCTCCAGAGAGCAACCTCAACCAAGGCACCATTTCCTCCCCAACATGTTCCTTCCTCTGAATGACAATGACGAGCATATCAGCAAGCCAGATTATATTGGCAGAGCACACAGAAAACTCAATCTCTCTAGCAGAGCAGGAAAATATATCACAATCTGGTATTGGACTGTTGCTGCAGTAAAAAGCCTCTGCTCAGCTGCAGCCAAATAGGTTTTCTTGGTATGCTCCAGTGCCATTGCTGGGAGCCTGAGAAAACAAACCGCCGTGGATGCCTCTTTACTTATTTTACAGCAAACAGCATTGATTCAGGGGAATGCTAGTATGGACACTATCTTCCCTGGATTCCCTTCCCACTGTTTCTACCATGCAAAGAAACCATTTTGGAGCACAATATTGCAGGCTATCTTACAGCGTTGTTTTGGGGCTTTAGATGGGGGGTGGAGGGCCAGGGGGAATGTCTTTTAATCAAACACTCTCATCTTCAAGCAACCTATAAAAAGAGATTAAGTGCATTCCACACAGAAATTTTCCAGGAGCTTTCTTCAAGTTGAGTGAGACTCAAGTGAATCAAAACAACACACTCAAAATGGTAAAATCACACCTTACGTGCTCTTATAATGACATTTCAACAAGTGTATTAAAAAATCATTAATTCTGGCTTTTACACTTGGAACTATCACTGAATAAATTAATACTACCTGGTTAATGAGGCGTGGACACCATATTTGAAATCTTATTTTTCTCTCAGCACTAGTAAACTCTAGTTGACTCTGGAACCATCAGTGATAACTAACCATTTATCGTTAACCTGATTGCATAGATTTCATAGGAAGAAATACCCATAACTTTGGGACTCCTGCTCTTGCTTGTAGGACAAAGATAGATATGAAATCAGACAAACAGTAGAATAACTAGGAAATAAGCACCCCAGTTTGTTAAGTCTTTGACCTTAACGCAGAATAGGCAATATAAATAATTTTTACATATGTCTGCTTCATGAAAGCATGCAAATTAAAATTGCTTTTAAAATTGCTCTTTAATTGTTCATTAATAGTTTGACTAATAGACAGCCAAATCGTGCCTAGGAGGATTTCACTTACTTAACTCTTAGTGGTCTTAGTTTTTTTTTATCTACTCACAAGAGAATACACGATACCTGAAACTTGCAATCTCATAAGATGACTGGGGTTGATCTACATTAACTGCTTCAACTAAAAAATTAGAAACATTTTAGAGGAGTTGATCAGAATTGTATTGGGTAAAAATTCCTAATATTGATGATGGGGCAAAACGTGCAGGATAGCATAGAGAGGCAAAGACCTGAAGCAGTATGTCTGAAGGCAGGCTAAGTACTCTCTAGCTTCTGTTATTCTGATTATTAAAGACAAATATTGAAAGTCTAAATGAGATAGGTCCTTTACTTTAAACTATTTATCAATACATTTTGAAAGCTTAAGAGATTGTATCTGTGTCATTCTGTAGAAAAACTTGTAAATGCCCATCCTAACATTTTGTTGTGTGTTTTTTTTTTTGTTGTTGTTTTGTTGGTTTTTTTTTGATTAAGATAAAAAAGGCAAGGTCTTCAGGAAACAAAGTTATCACAATAACTTTGTCAATGTTTCCAAGGGGTTAAGTTTGAAGACGAGTGAAAGTAAATATATGCCTGCACATGAAAACATTAATTATGTTTCTCAAGTGAGTACAGAAAAAGCCACACATCTTTTAAAGAACCATATGTTTCTGCTTTTAAAATGAAAACAAATTAAAATATCCACAGGAGCTTTTATAGTGATTAAAAACTGCCAACCAACTGAGTTAAGTAAGTTAATTAGCACCAAAGAAGCCTCAAGTGATCTACAGTTTTAGGCACTATTCCTTTGCCTTAAATTTAGATGACTAAGGTTACTGTATATATGAAAAAGATTTAGGTAGCAAGGTGCAAAAGACAAAGAGCAATATTGGAATGCTTTTCACCTACTTTCTTTTCTACCATATTTTCTATGCTTACTTAGTTACAGCGCAAAGCTCCCATCAGATAATAGCAGGCATTTTATAATCATCACTTTACCAAATGCAAATACCCATGAAGAGGAAACGTACTTTTTATAAGCTCAAAGAACACAATTTACAGCATTACAGCTTTTGCTTAAAAAACTACTGAGCTGTACTGAAATAAATCCCTGATATGTTAGTTGCACTCTAACAGTGACCAAGAGCACACATACAACAGACATTGCACCCAGTCATAACATCATGAACAAGGAAAATAATTTTTATTTTACTACTGCAAATAGGTCTGCAAAAATACTGAAAACAATTCTCTATGAATACTAGTTGAAATTTTAATCCGCCATTAACCTACCATTGTATGTATGAGCATCTGTGTTTATTTTCTGTGAATAGTCTATTTACTGACAGTATTTCTAAATGAATAAAGTTACTGGCAGCACAATTCATGTAAACAGGATTCATTTCTTATAAGCATTCACACCAAACCCGATTCAGCAAGGAGCTCTTCCAGTGAAATAAGAAAAATAATAAATGCAAAGGAATAAAATGTGATGGAAGCTAATAAAACACCTCCTATGTCAGCACAGGCTCTAGGACCATGCAGCTGGGACAGAACATTCAACCAGTTCTCCTATAATTCTCCAATATTCACAATTGCTTGTTAATGAGCTGATGAAATTCTTTGATAAATTCTTTGTGAAATACATTTGGGAAAAATGTCATCCATCAGCGACAGTTTGTAGACATGAAAAAAGAAGAAATTAGTCAAATAATTAGTACCAAATTACAAATAAAGAATTAATTTAGACAAGCACGTCAAATGACCAATGTGCACAAATGAAGAACATTACTAACAATTGTAGAAATGCACTCTTTGTGCATTGTGCAGGTGCACTGAACCAAATTGTTTCATTGCACCAATCCTTTATACTTTCGCATTGTTTTTCAGAAAAATATGCTTGCAACTGCACCTTCCACCTGGCAAAAGCCAAATGGGTGAAAATGCCACTGAAGCTCACGGCCCTTAGAGAGTTCTTTGTGAACTCAAGTAGGCTATGGCAGAAACACCTCCCAAGCATGCTCAAAGTGTCTTAGTTAATGGCTACCAGGTACCCCAGCATGATGCTCTCAGTGCATAAAGTAATTTCAAATCCTTTGGCAACTGTTATCTAAGATTTCAATATTTTTTTGTAATTTTTCCCTCTAAAATTTCTCAACAACCTAATTCAAAGCACTCATACCAGCCCTGTTCCGCTTAACAAAATATTATGGTATTGCATCATCATACCCCAATCACTGAAATAAGTGATGCCTTTTTACTCAAATTACTTTAATGCTATGAGGGAAGATCATATTTCTAATTTTACTGTGTCATTTAAACCCTTTTGCACAGTTCTTATGGATTTATACATGATCTACTTTATTGCAAGTCAAGTGGTACCCGAACAATGTAGCAGCTCATAGTTCAGATGCCTAGGATATTAAGAATTTTTATGTTTTTATAAGTCTGTGAATAGCAAAGCCATGTTTAATTACCAAAGATAAAAGCAGCATCCATTATTACGAGAACTTCATAAGGATAATGGCACTCTCACAATTACGTCATTAAATCTGTGTGGAAAAGTGACAAAACTAATACTTGGTTAACTCCTACATACTTCTGACTGTACACTTGTTGTCAGCAAGAAAGCTTCAACAGCACTTTGTGACAAAGGCATCTTATTCATTGAATGATGTAAAGGAGTGATCTCTAAGGACGCTACCGTAATACTTACTATAGTGTAAACTGGGCCAGTCTTAAATTCCTCATGGGACACTGTGAATATTAACTTTTGGAAAAACTTACAGAGACATAGTTATAGCAGCAGAGAGCAAGGAAGAAAGAGTACAGCAAATGCAGTCTTCTTTTCCCAAGCCTAGCCTGAGATTCTGGCTCAGAGAGAGAGGCCTCCCTATGAGAATGTGCCAAGTCCTCTGACCCCTAAGAATTAGTGATTTCAGTGTGGTTATCCACAGAAGGAAATTATTATGCATTTGAAAAACCTGTCTGTAATGAGAATTTCCTTCATCTCAGTGAGATTGAAGTGAACAGTCTGCTACTGTATTTTTGCCACCATATAATTTGTGCAAATTTTATTTATTTATGTTAAATTAGACCAATTGATATCGCTGGGAAAACCAGACAAGTTTTGTCTCTGCAAGATCTCCCTCAGTCTAAAACTGAAGCAGTCACATTAAGTACCAATCAATTATACTTTTAGATTGACTTGATTACACTAAACAACCAATTTGATAGAAGGTAGATAGTAGCACAAGGAAATAATAGCAAAACCATTTTTAACCTATTATATTAGGTGCTGCATTACTGTGTAGCAGGGTAGACCAAAAGGTTCCCCAAACACAGCAAGGCAGCAAAAACTTCTAGGCTTAAGCTCCTAGCATAGTTTATGCATTATTAGTAACTTTGAAAGAAAATATTCATTTAAAATGAATGGAGATTAATTTGCCTTACCATTCTAGAAAATACTGCTTTACTTTCAAGTCTTAAAATAACCCTTTACAATCACCTGCAAACAGTACGCATCTGCAACACATTATCATAAACCACCTGTTGTGTACAAGCTTTCACAAGTGGACAAAAGTTTACATGATTTAATCCTTGTAACAATCTGTAATATTATTATAATCCACCTGCACTATAGTGCCATCTTTTTCTCCCCTCAGTCTCACTAGTCTTAACAGTTGTTGAATTAAAGATCTCCTTTATCTATCTAGGTAGCAAAGAGTTGACATTATTTACATGGAGAGATTACTGAGATACGGGAGATGTGAGAAAATGGGAAGAGCATATTAACATACAGTGAAAGGTGGAAGCTTTGCAAAGAACTAAGTATGTTAATGGAAATATTATAAACAATTCACAACAGTACAAGAGCTATACCATGACGTATCGCAGAGAAGGAGAAATGGGGAAGGCAGGTCTAAACAATAGTCAGGAAATTAAGGACATTTAATTTTTATAGAATCTGATGGATGACAACTAATACACAATAGCTGGAACCTGCTACCGGGCAGAGGAGCAGCAGCACAAGTGTTTCACCTTGGCTGCTATGACCCTAAATGGGTCACACCACTAAAGCTCACTCCATTTGAATTCATGGTGGTCACTTCAGCTTGTTTTCAAAATTATTGAGCTGAGATATAAATGTTATGAGATTGCTTTGGTTGTGAATTGCACTATTTAAACAATTTCAAAAGTTTGGCACAACAAGAAATGGTCAGACATTACTTACAGTGCAAATTCTCAATTTGTCTAATTGGCACAAGTATGACCAGAAATCTTGGGTTTGTTCAGTCTAAGAATCTGAGAAGGTGACAGTGTGGTTAACAATTGTTAAATCATTTACTTGTATCCTTTTCCTGCATTTTAAGTACTACGGCATGATCTAAACACAAAGGAATCTTCATTCAAACAAGAACTTTGCATACAGTACTTATTCCCAAACCCAAGAAATTATCCTTCTTTATTTTGTGTTATTGGGCATTACATGCTTCTACAGCAGATATTTCTGATGTAAATACTTGTTCAGTACAAAAAGTGAGGAATAATTAATTTTGACTCATTTGAGGTTCTTCAGTACTCACTGTCACAAAACACTGTCAAGTAACTTGGTCGTTTACCAGATTGATTTCCCATGGATTTTCTGTTATACTTTAATTGTCAAACAATAAAACCAACTGCTTTGTCTCAGATAGACTAGCAATCCAAACTGCGATTTCAGGTAGGTTTGTTTGGACATATGGAAGAGAACCATTCCTGTAAGAATAAATAATGCAGTGACTTTCTTCTAAAGATCATGGCAATGTAGCAATGCACAGCTGGAAAGGAAGGGTAAAGAGACTATCTAAGCTAACCGTTGTTTTGAACTAGTATCCTTGCAGATACCCATCTAACCCATTTTTAAATGCTTCCAAGAAAAGCTATTTTGCACTCTCCTAAGGAGACAGGTCTACAGTTTATTTCTTACCTACAAAACTTTCATTCTTAATTCATTACCTAAATCTCCTTTGCTGCAATTACACAGACTGCCATTGATAATTCCACCCAGAACAGGCTCTGCCATTTTTCCATACCTACACACCGCTGGCTCGCATTTAGTTTGTTGTGTACCATAAATTTCCACACTCTGCTGTATCTCTCTCCCCTCTGCCAGTTCCCTCCCTCTGTCTGGGTCACACAGAGGTTTTACCTAATCCCAGTTACATTACCTGAAATGCTGAGGAGTACAAATAGACAGGGAAACGTATTACTCCCTTATGAGAAATCAGATAAAATGATGACCCTTTTGATGAACATCAGTGATAACTATTTTAAAGTGCTTTACAGCCATTTGTTAACTTGCTTATGGAAAATGTGCTGATACCACTGATCTTCAAACTGCAGAACACTATGCAGTATTATAAACTGCCTTCTGCCCAGCCAGTAATAATGCCACTTATCTGTTTTGAGTACGTATATAAGGTGGATCCCATAAGCTAATTCCCATTTTCAGAGGGAAAAAATATATTAAAACGTATACAGAACAGTAACTATAATGCTTATCTATAAATGCTGGAATCAGAATTAGGGTTCAAGCACCATCATTTTCATGAATCCTATTGGACTGCTGCAATCTATCCAGATGATTTTATTCCAATTGTTCTTACTAGAGCTATCAGACCCTACCTTTTGGTTCATTAAAGATAGCATTATGTGGGGGTTTTGTTGTGCTTTTTATCTTACTTCATGATTCCTTCTGAATCTTGTTCTCACTGTTGCCATCTAAGATGCAATTTAAATTCATTATGCCTTTTATGTAGAGAGGTTTTTTTCCTAATACTTAGTTTTGCTCTTCAAGAATCCTTCAGCATTATCTCTTTTCTAGTTATTAGCACACCTTCAGTTCTTATCTGGATGGTAAATTTAATTTGAATTTTCCTGCTTTTATTTAGGGCTTGATTTCTACACCTGCTAGTGAAGAAATGTTAAGCCTTTAGCCAACCTCTGTGAAATCCATTTTGTTTCCTTTCTCATACCTTTAAGATTATAGGCTAGTTTCTTGTCAATCTGCCTCCAGTGTCTAAACTGTACATCCCTCTCTTTTATAAAAAACTGCTCTAAGACTCATTCTATTCCAGTTAAAGCTGTCAATGGGGAAGACAGTCTCTTTGCTATTGCTATTCTTGATACAGACACCAAGCTGCTGAATCCATGTGTGTTGTCAAAAAGGTGCTTTGTATCATACTTCCTCATCATCTATTGACATTTTAATGCCATTTCCTGTTCCAGAATCTCTATCATCATTCATATTGACTAAAGTTAGCAAGTGATTTTTGTTACTACTTTCTTTGAATAAACGTTTAATCTTGGGCAGAACGTCTTTAGCCAACAGTTAGTTCCAACCCTTTACCTATTGTGTGACTTCATAATTATAACACTTGTACGTACACTGTGGTTTGATCTGTAATTTTGTCCCAGAGACTTACTTTTGGATAAGTACTTAGCTAGAAACTAATTGGAATCTGCTTGGAGAGCTCAAAATAAATGCTATAAGCAAAATAATCTTTATTGTCCCACTGAGTTGACTAAAACACAAGAAGTTTCAAGGCAAAAAGAAGCTAAAGTGGTAATAGTATGAGGCTGTTGGTCTTTTTTTCATGCATTGCGGTGCATTTCTTTTCATACTCAGGTTGTAGATCATTGCAGTAAGTGGCAAATTATAGCTTCACTCTGGTGTACAGAGGGAAGCAACCCCCCCTATATTTCACATAGCTAATGGACCAGATTGCTCTAAATGAGAAATAAGTTCTTTGCAATTCATCAGTTAAATTTTTACCAAAGAAGTATTTTTCTTTTGGAAAACCAAAAGTAATGAAAGCAGAAGTATAACTGTGCTAGAATATTTGCTCCTATAAGTAGATTATTTCAGAATGCACATATCAAGTGCACCACGTACACAAAATTAGTGAGACATTAGGAAGACAAAAAAATAGAAACCCTTTTATGAGCATTGGTCTGTGACTTATAAGAAAACATACATAAAAGGGAATATAATGTAATTTGATTAAACTCAACATGCTCCAAAACCAGAACAGTTATCATTCAGTAATATCTTTATGAAACAAAGATAACATTCTGAGGAAAAAAATGGAATGAAAACACAGATGGAGTACACTACAGACTTCAAAATCAACATCCTTACTTTTAGTCAGTAGATAAGCATTCAACATGCTACATGAACTGACACATCTAATCGCGTCACCATAAACACATCTCAAAGTTATCATCACTTTAGCATACCTATGAACTCTCAAACAAGAACTTCAAAGTACTTTCCTTGCTACTTTGGATCTCACTACCATATAAAAACATTGAAGCACGTTCACATCTGGGAATTTGAGTCTGTCTGTCTTCCCACCAACAAGAACCTATTATAAGAGGTTCTGACTGTGACTCATTTCTCAAGTGTACATGAAGGGCCAGTTTGAACTAAGAACTGGTGCATCCTGTTCTTGATTACAAAAATAAAGGCGCCAATTGAAGTCTCCCTGCCCTTTTTTTTTTTTTCCCCCTTACAGTGATTGCTATGCTAGTGAAAAGTGCCAAAATGACAGCTCTGTAAGATAAACTTCACCATTAATCAGAGGGTGGAAACAGTTCAACACAAAAATCAGGAGAGCAGACTTCAGAAGTCACTGTGGTAGTTCTTTTCTGACTGTCCTGCCAATGCGTCTGAGCTAACAGCAATTCCCCAAGCAATTCTTTTCCTTGCTTTGTCTTCTCAGCTGATATTCCAAAGTATGTCAACCAGGGTTGGTTTTGGTTGTTTCTTTTTTGTTTTTCCAAAGGTGGAAAGACGTTTTAATAATGCAAATATATGACATGCAACCTCAAACTGATAATCCATTTCATGTAGCTTAATCAGATAATAGCCAACTGTAGTCACTTATTTTTCCATTAAAATCTTTATCACATGCCTATTTTCAGCTCTTGAATTTCAAGTCAGTATTTCTAGGGCGGTGTGCCAAACTAACTTGCAATCAAGAATAGATTCATAAACTAAACTTTTAACAATGCCTGTATTATTAAAATGGGTTGGTGACGGAAAGAGGAATTTGCTGATTTATTCAAATTTCATGGGTTTCTCTGTACCAAATTACCATTGAAATTTCAACCTGCTTTTTAACATCCCAAATGACAGGCATTTTGAGAGCTATTGAAGGACTTTTTGAGAGCTCAGAAAGAAGTCTTACGGTCTGATAACAGACAAGGAATCTACAGCTACTTGGAATGCAAAATAACATTAAACTGCAATCATCCTCTGAAGAAAATATATGAAACAAAATGTTAAATCACAATCCATGGCAAATTTGTTGAGCTGATGAGCAGTTCCAGACCAATAGCCTTAAGCTTCCAAATTCTTTCTGTTCACAAAATTAAATGAGACAAATGGAAATGGAAAGCAACAAAAGCTGCAAACATGAAAAATGGAAAGAAACATACAATTAAAATCATCTGAGAGTTCATGTCCTTTACTGCCTTCTATGAACAGACTGTCTGGAAAACCAGATAGATAAGGTTAATGAAGAATCACAATAGAGGAGCTGAAAAACAATAGCATTTCTCTATCTGGACCTAATAGTTACCCTAAGCAAAAATTCCGCTTTCTCTGAACCGGGAAGTATTTACAAAGCTTTAAACCAGATCCTCAGGTAACAGCAAGAATATTAATTTCTTTATATTAGAATAAAGAAATACAGAAACTTCAAGCAATGTGCCTGGTGAGATCCCCAAAACACAAGATGTTTTTGCAGATATATTTTGATCTCAAGAAAAGCAGCACCCGGTCTGTATTCCAGGCAGTTTACTCTGTAAGCATCCTGTAATGCAGGAGCTGACAAGGCCAGAGAGAGACATGCAGTTAGCTGTAGCTTGCCACAGAGAGGTCCAGCTATTTAACAGTGCAGAAACCTAGAGTATTGGGGACACAGGATGAAGACAGGATGTAGAGAAGGGATTAATAATTTCAACATAGCACACAAAGAGGGTTAGACTACAGAAAGACTAGTAGTTTGCAAAATTCCCCAGGAACAAAGCAGATGATAACTTAGCTGAACTTCACTGTTCTGCTCAAATGATGCCCTAACAAGATAAGATAATAATTTGCTTTCCTTCACCAGTCCAAACAACACCTTGCTAACTTGAAGATAGGATGAATTTTAGTCACAGACATTCTATTTGATACATCTAAAGGGATCCCTGTTGCAATTAGCTCAAACTCCTGTTTATTATTCTCCCATTCCTTCTACCAAATCATGCAACAGAGCTGTGCATATTTAATTCTACTTTTTGACAAACAATAGCCGCATTTCAATGACGCTTTACAAATGCATTCTTGGACTGTAAAGCTCTTTGAATGAAATGCATTATATGCGTGTACAATATGCCATGAGTATTGTCAAGGAAACACTAGCTCAAAGAGAAATGCAGCAGTTGCTAAGAAACACTATAGCAGAAGAGAGATGGGGACTTGTTTACTGACACATGCATATATATGCGAAACATTCATCATTGTTATTTGGGGTATTTGTGTCTTAAACCACACCTGTATATTCATAATGAATACTTCTAATTTAAATTCTATTTCTGGAAGAATCCACGTGTAACTCAACATCCCTGAATTAATTACCCCTAAGACCATAAACAGACTAAAAATCCTAGACTTCTGTAGAATCATTTGATGGTTTTGGAACATTTTGTAGCAGACGACTCTACCATCCTTGCCAGAGCTCACCACCATCCCTAAGACCTGACTGACCTGTAGGAATTTACTTCCACTCTACATGGGCTCCAGCAGATTTTATAACTAGCCTTTTGAGACAGATTTAAAAAAAAAAAATTAAAAAAAAAAAATAAAAATTTAAAAAACAGCTTTCATTTCAGAAAGAGCAATTATTTGCATAGCTGTTTGAACAAAGTACATAAAAGAAACCAACATTCCTGAAACTTTTGCAAGCAACAAGCAACACTAAAAATAAGACACACAGTATTACATAAGCTACTCAAGTTAATAAAAGAATACTGTTAGAGCACATACTTTTATTCTCTGACTTTATTGCAAAATTGAAAGAATTTCCTCCATGTAACTGAGACAAAAGTATATGAGATTTGAACGGGAACAAAAAAAAAGAAGGAAATACAGGATTTTTGTAAGTGCAGTCATTCAGGCATACATTATAGGGAATAACAGGAAAAAGCGTATTAGGAAAACTTTACTAAAGTTGCCAAGTCAAACAGTTAGAAAGTGGAACATAACACAACCCAAATAACAACAACAAAAAAATATCCTACAGAACTTCAATCTAGTCCTTTTGTACACATATATCATGATAGTATGTGTGATAAAGACTGTGAGAAAACCCATTTTTCCAAGATAGCATTCAACAGCCTAAAATGTTGCATTTCTTCGTTCATTTCTGTGTCCAAAAGGGTACCCAACATGACGCAGAGGTTTCACGAAACAGTCATGCTCACAACAGAGAGCTATCCTGTACTTAAACGAATGGAATCCATGGAAAAAACCCCAACAACCTACTGTAACTAAAGAGTAAAAAAAAAAATATACACATACAAGAAGCAGAAGTTGTAAAGGCTACTATAAAAGTACTACTAAAATGGAAGCTCTCAATTCATTAACACTTGACACTGCGAGTCTAATAACCTGTACAAAACAGACTTCATGCATAAGAAAAAATGGAAAAAATCTCGGAAGTTTTAACACCTCGAAATATACTGAAACCTGTGTGAGTCAGCAGCACAATCAACCAGTTTGTTGAAAATGTTGATAACTTACTTGCATTGTAAAACTCCATAGACACAAATCAATTTCAACAACCTTTCACCCAAAAAAACAGAAAGGAAAAAAGGAAGAATGAAAAAAAGAAAATCCACAGGAGGCATTTCAGTAAGATGAAATTTCTTTCTCCAAAGTTCATTTTTAGACTGCAATTTATGTCAAAGAAAGCAAACCAAACACCCAGCTGTGAATAAACCTTTTTGATTTTAATGAAAAACAGCATTTTGTCTGACAAAGCAGCTGTCATTCTTTCTAGGAGATAAAAATGTACTTAGCTGGACTCAAATGTGGTCATAAATGGGTTGGTATTGTGTAGGGATTGTTTGGATAAGCACATGACCAACACATTTATTTTTCCCATTTGAATATCTTGTTTAGGCAGACGGGGAGGATTTTGTAGATTGTGTGTATCCCACAGTCCAGCTGCAGCCACTCCAACATGCCACCGCTCCCAAAAAGCCACTCAGCAGCACAGAAAACTCTGTCTACCTGCACAGCATCTGCCTGGGAAGCTCAGTGCTTCCCAGATTTAACAAAGTACTGAGCAGAAGCTATGAAGTCCAGACACACACACTTCTGTCTGGGAAACCCTTGAGAAATAGAATGGCCACCCTCTTCTTACTGCATTATAAAGGCCTGCCACAACATACACTAATATTATTCTAAGAGATGTCCACTTGAGTGTATTAACTGAAGAAAAATGTTGTATTTCTGTTTCCAAATTTGTTATCAGAAATAGCTGAAATTAAAACAAAACAACCTACAAAAATAGCAACACATGAAATCCACGAAAAAAGCCCAAACCAACATGTAATGGGAAGTATCTGTAAATTCGAGTAACACAATACTGCTAAGCATCTTGCACAGGCACGGCAGCTGTAACCAACTACAAGTTGAGAAACTGTACACCACTAAGTACAGAGAATCAATTTTAAAAACTCCCCTTGCCAAGTTATGAGTTTTTGATGTCATCATAAGCAGAATTATGTTAATAAAATTGTCATGAAACCAATTACAAATCTATTCTATGTCCATTTTCAACAGCAAATTAAAAGGTAAAAAATTACAAACTTTCCTTCACTAACTTTTTATAGGCTTGATGCTGCCTCATTATATTGTGATTACGTGGGTAAAGAAATTTTACACTGACAAGGTTGCTTTTAATATTACTAGTCATAAAAAAGTGGGTATGAATAATGGGATCCTGAATAGCGAGGGAGAGATTCCTTATATCTGTTGAGGACAGATAAGCATTCATGAACAGATTCTTAAAGTGCAGACAAGTTCCATGGGAGCATGATCTGTCAATCACCCCGGTGGCTTTGGGAGACAAGTCTGCTGAATGGACATGTTATCTTCCAAATAACCAATTTTTAAAAAAAATCAGTGATCTTAATCTGACTCTATTGGAGCTCATGGGATAAAACCAAGATGACAATTTTAATGCTCCATGGGTTTGTATAAATATATGTAATGTAATATACAGACCCACAACATAAAAACTACTTCTCCTGCTAATAGTTGTTACCCAAACAACAAACTGGAACATCAGCTAAGAAGAAACAAATATGGTCCACTGTGAACTGATTTAAGTTTCCACCCCAGAGTACAAGCCAAACCTGGGGAAATAAGAATGATTTTGGTGTGCTCACGAGTAGTAGAAGCAGAAGCTCTCTGCTCCAGGCAGAAACATGGAGAGGATTATAGTCAGGAGTTCAGGAGAAAGCTTTGTGAAAAGTTTAGGGAAGTATCTACATTTTGTAGCCCTTCCCCAAAACAAACATGCATGGTTATTATAAAATTTGAACACCTAAAAACTTTCATCATCACTTGTCTTCTTAGTAAACGGATATTAATCATCAGTATTTCAGAGTTTAAAACATGCTAAGGAGGTGAGAGCTTTTAGGGATCAGCTTTCCCCTTTCCACTTAAATGTGATTTAGAACAATTCTAGTTGCCTCAATTTAAATCTAAATAAAACCTACATAGGAAGATGATGCACATTCATCAGAGTCTGAAATTAGAGCACTGAGCTCATTTATGTGCATATCATGGACAGTAGATGTGAAATGATATGAAATAACACATAGATATAAAATTTTTAAACAATTAAATACAGAAGTAATTAAAAATCACAATCTATGCATTATAGAATGTCTCATTCTCCAGAAATTAAATTGAATATTCACACAGCATTCAAAGACCATTTGCTGATACCTAACCATACAGAAGGATAAGAGGTTTTCCCCCCTTGCAGATTTATCTTTGTATCACCTAGCAAAACAGAATCTATCAAGATAGATGGCACATTAGCTGTCAGTTTTCTAAAAATTGCTGCAAAAATAGGAATCCTTCAGTGTCCAGTATTATCTTCCTAGCAACTTTCTTATAGCTGTAATTTACTGATAAGAGCTACATGGAACCAATATATTATCACATCTCCATCAGTTTCGTAGCTTTAGAATTATTTCCTTCCCCAGGTTGTTTAGAGAATTTCAGCTTCCCCAAAACATTTCACAGCAGGCAGAGCTGTAACTTTTGTACTATACATCACCTGCAATTTGATCATTTGATCATCTCTGCCAGCCAGTGTCTGATTTCAGTACTCAGTCTGCAATGCGGCTCCTGTCTGTGCTGCAGCTGCCTGAGGTAGGCCAGGATTGATGGAGAACCCACAAGACAGCATTACAAGCTACGTAATAACTTCTCTGGAAGTGAGAGAGCTAATACAGAAGTCAATGAAACCCATGGATGTTCTCAGATCACCCACGGGTTCTTTGCAAGTTTAACATTTATTGCAACCTTACCAGAGCTCAACACTTCTCAAATTGGATAAATATATCTTACCTAATTTAACAATGTGAAAGGAAAGCTGACAAGAAATGCAATTTGTGTCAGATAATAAATAAGAAATACATTTTGTCTAAGTCATTTGAGCACTTAACTACTACAATTCTTAACTGGAATCCCTATCAGAATTGCAATGGACCACCTTAGTCAGATACTCTGCTTTTGTCAGTAACTGTAGCTATTGCCTTGTAGGTTTACAGAAATTGTTTCTGATCGCTCAGTTAATTGTTTGGTGGCATATATGATCACAGATCAAAATCAGTATGCAGATTTAAAGAAAAATTGCTTATCTTGGGTCTCATAAGGCTTCATGTAGTTGCCTACCATTCAGATTATGCATTTGATACTCATATTATTCCTCTGTTGAAATATAAAGGGGAGCACAGAAAATCTGAACCATCTACACAAAACTAGACACCACTTCTGACAAAGAAAAAAATTATAAAAGGTGAGCAGGAGGCTGAACTACACGACTGCCTGAGGTCCATTTTATCACAAGTATTTTATAATCCCATTGCTATTCTTCGGTCCTCTAGCCCTTTGTACTCATCTTGTGCATACTATAACACCATTAGAGGAAACCTAACTGCAGACTTTCTTCTTCTGAAAATAAATAGATACTGAGCCTTGCTTCTTCTCAGTCATTTACCATATCCTTTACTGACTAATACTGAAATCAAATTTCAAAGTAAGAGGGAATTCTCAGGGACTGACACTTGCCATCAATATACTCCACTGCATAGACCCCTCTTTCGGAACGCTTTGCTTGCATCTTACTGCAGCACTAACTTAGGCCAGGGTAATTCACAGGTGTAAAAAGAAAAAAAAAAAAAAAAAAAAAGAGAGAGTGACAAAAAGTCTATACAAAAGGATTTGGTAAACAGCAGATGTAGAAAAGGAGAAGTTATTTCTGTTTTTGCAAATGTGCTATTCAGGGAAAAGGCCACACTGAAGCAACAATCTCCTGAAGTGATGACAACCCCACTCTAAAGAGCACCTACCACACATTGCTCTGCAAGCGATTCTCACTCTTTCTCATTAAGATCGTTCAAGCAAAATAATCTCAGGCTTCTTAAACTCACATTACCCAGGATGATCATAATGTCTGTCACCAATCTTGGTTTTCAGGCTTTATTAGTCAGACATTTTATCTGCCATCCAAACTTCAGCTAGTGACTTTGTTCTTTCATTTTATATGTCAGGCATGATATGTGGCTATGAAGAATGATTCCTGTAGCTATTTTTCAAGAGGATCTTTAACTAATACGCATATACATTCTCAGTTCAGCAAATAAATGATGTATATGTTTGCATGATGTACTGACTAACAGCTCAGAAGGGGGCATCTTGAGTGCCATTACGTGGCACATGAAGGACAACCAGGTGATCAGGCCCAGTCAGCATGGGTTCATGAAAGGCAAGTCCTGCTTGGCAAACCTGATCCCCTTCTATGATGGGATGAGCTACGTAGTGTATGAGGGAAAGGCCATGGATGCTGTTCACCCAGGCTTTAGTAAAGCCTTTGACACTGTTTCTCACAGCATTCTCCTGGAGAAACTGGCTGTTCATAGCTTAGATGGGCATACACTTCACTGGGAAGAAAAATAACTGGGTGACCAGGCCCAAAGAGCTGCAGTGAATGGAGTTAAAACCATTAACCACCAGTTGGCAGTGCCAATCACAAGTGGTGTTGCCCAGGGCTCAGTACTGGGGCCTGTTCTCTTTAATATCTTTATCAATGACATAGATGAGGGGATCATATGCTCCCTCAGTCAGTTTGCAAACGACACGAAGCTGGGCAGGATTCTGGATCCTAGACAATTCTGTATTTTATGACTGCTACATAAATAAATACACATTTCTAAGTCGTTTGTTTCCCTATTAAAAGTATTGATGCATTTCAGGTCAATACAGTAAAACCATGCCATAAAGCATTTTGAGACAGGCACCAATCTGAGCTAAATGACCCTCTATTTAGTAAGGTCCTAACAAATGCTACGTCTAAAAACCTTCTTACGTAGATCAGGCTAAAATCCTAAGATGTGCAAGCACAACATACATATGTAAAATTATATTTTATTTACAGAGCGAGTAATTCAACACATGTTTAGTTTTTTGAGTTGCTATTCAGGAGCAGTGAGGGAAGGAAGTGTTTGCAGAACAGCTGTGGGGGAACAATCAGAGGAAGAAGTAGCCTGCAGGTGTCAACCCTGTGGGACATCCCTACTGTGTCACACCTTGGGGTCCAAGGGACATGGGCAGGGCGGGGAGGAGGAGTCTGAAAGTGAGGAAAAGTTCTACATTCCCGAAACAACCACTTATGTCTTATAGACTTGAACGAAGGAGCAGCCAGCATTGCAGCCCACCACGGCCATTGCCTGAGCCTACCTGGATCCTGCAGCAACACATAAAATGTCTGAGCAGGGGACAGAACATCATGAGGAAATACTGCCAGTGAAAAGGACTAGCTTGTTTGATGGCTTGCATTGCCTAAGCCCTCTGTCAGCTCAGAAAAAAGGCTTTCGTGCAGTACATACTGCTGTTGTGTCTGAGTGTGTTTGACCCTGCGTTCAGAAGCAGGCCATTTTCCATACAGATGGACAGCATGGAGGTATTGGACAGTGCGAGTGATGCGATGTTTAGATGCCAAGAAGCTTCACAGGCACAATGAGCAAAGAGCAGCAGCACCAGCATCAGTACCCACACAGCACTCTTAACTACCAATCAGCAATACCATAAAAATAGCTATTTTCATCATCACAATGCTTTAACCATCGTGATTCCTAGTATGCAGATGTTTAAACAATCTTATAAAAGTTATCTGCCATCTGCGGACAGTTACCATGGCTATTTAGCTTTGCTTTTGTACACATTTTTGAGGCTTTCACTGAAAAAATACTAAGACTGAGCTGAAGCTAGGTAAGGTAGGTAGCTGTTTGGTGATGTTATTACCTATTTCACTTTATGGGAGTAATATTCAAGGAAAAAGGCAGCTCTCCACATATTGCTGATGACTTTGCAAGCCCTAAATTCATTCTTGGTAGGAATACAAATTATAGTGCAAAGACAGGAAACATTTTAGACATAAGTGCAGACACAGCCACAGAAATCACTGAAGAGTAAAAATTGATTCCGTTTGCTATGAAAAGGCAAACACTTTGAAGAGATTAGTGTGTTGTGTTATTCCATTAGAAAGCTGATGAAGTTTGAAGCTCTGCAGAGGCATTCAGATTAGGTCTATGAAGAGCTAGTTCTGACTGAAACATGCTGACTAAGAAAAATCCCTTTCTAAATTTAAAAAATGCAGCAGATGGTGCTAGCGGTAGGGTGCTGCATCAAGTTGTTATGACTGTGGGCACCCTCATCTATCACTGAAAGTCTCAAAACGCCATCACCCTACTGCAGGTCTCAACCTGAACTCTGCAAAAAGCTCCAAGTACTTACATGATTTATTGGGTACTAAGTGCTTCTGGGTCAGACTTTGGAAAAGCTTTAAACATTACATCCCCATGGTTTAGGAAGACTCGGGACATTTTTAAAATAGCCAGGACATTGGAGATCTATACCCTGTAATTCACCAAGCAAAACATCTTCCCCCGCTTCTTGCATAAAGCCCAGAGCTTTTGGAAACCTTGGGTATTTGTACATGGCATAGCACAGAGATACTCAAGCCAGAGAATGCCAGAAGGGGTGTGAGCCAGGGACTGGCACTGAGGGGATAGCTCGTGGCTGTAAAAGGTGGCGACCAACCAGCAGCATCTCAGCCACCTTTATAGATATGAGGCAAGTGGGTTCAGGGACTCTTCGCTGAACATGAGGCTGCAAAAGCTGAGGCTTTCAACTGTATCAGCTAACAAAATCTTCCTCACATTGAAAAACATGCTGCTCCTCTGCAAGGAGGAGGCACAAGGGACACCAGCAGTCTCTCTGTCCTCCCACGCCACTTACGCTGCTTGAAGCTGCACTGTTCCATCCCACCCGCCTCTGTGCTGTGCCAGGGAATCAGGCTCTCTTCGCCTGAAGGTTTGAACACGCTCATGCCCACGTCAAAGCTAAAAATCACACCATCATGTAGCTACCCCTCCTGGTCACCTCTGCTCTTTAGCAGCATGTGCAATCACCTGAACAGAATGAGATAAATCAGTGAAGAAATTCCCTCCCAGCCTCCTGAAAAATCCACAGTATTTTTTATGAGTTATTAAGCACACAGACCTGCTGAGTGATGATTTTGGAGTTATAAAGGTATTCACTGTAGGACTTTTTTATTCTTTTTCTTTCTTGCCATGGCAACGAGGGTGTTGAAGTACTTCAGAGGAAGATAGTGCTTCACAGTATATAAAAACGTTTGCAGCAAATCTAACTTGTTTCTTTTTTTTTATAACAAGTAAAGCATTTTTAAAGCTCTTTTAGAAAAATTGTTTGAAAAAACTAAACCTACACAGCATAGTTTTTTCTTCCTGCTTTAACAAAAGGACGTGGGTATAGTCTACACTTCACAGAATTAGAGGTCCAGAATTCTAATAAAGGGCAAAGACCGCAAAACAGGACCTAGCTTGTTTTCTTACAGTTACAGGGCATACCTATAAGAACTGGCAAAAATATCAGAAAAAAACCCCACACTTTGCCTTTTACAGACAGTTCTGTGAGGATTTGTAAAAATGCATTAATTTAGGTTTCTCTTTCTTTGACAACACTCAAAGTTCAGAATGCTGTCTCTGCATATCTTATCTGCATGCCCATAGCTGACATTTTTCCTCAGGTGTACAAGACAACAAAGAAATGTGGGGAAAAACTGACATACCTAAAATACTTCGTATTTGTGGAGGGAGGGAACTGATAGCTGAAGGACTTTAACCCAGGCTAGGACCAAGTCTGTAGGTTTTATCCCAATCACAACGAAGCAGAAGATTTTCTCATTCCTAAAATAGCTGGAATTATTACTGTGCCATTAAGAACTTTACATGCCTGTTGGGACTGTGACACAATCAGCAGCAGACATGCAATGATAATGATGAACTTCTCTGATTTAACAACAATTCTTTAAAACAAGTTGTCAAAATCAGACTGATTTCCTTAAGAAGACGACACTCCATTAGCAGGAACTGTCTCGCCTTTTTCTCGTTATCCTTGTTGGGGCAACAGAATTGTCTCCCTAATGGTTATTTGAACAAAGATAAATTACGTGCTGTGGTAATGTCTTATGACAGTGCTTTCAGCCAGTTAGCTATAGTAACACTTTTCTAGTCTGAACTTTTAGTGTATACTTGCTTTCGTATCCTTTTATTCCCATATAGAAAAGAAAAAGACTGAAATCTCTTTCCCCAATTTTAGAAATCCAAACCCAACAGGATCTTAGTGGATTCAGCCACTTCAGAATAAGACAGAGCAGACTTCTGTTCTATCTTTCTTTTGGTATTTAACATTGAAAAATTTAAAAAAATAGATAAATGGAACTAAAAATAAAAATACTAAGCTGTCTGGAAATAGCTTTTAGGCTTCGTAAGCAGAGTGACACAAAACCAGTGGAAGAATTTTATTCTCAGATATTAATAGATGAAATTTCCAGGACTGAAAAATATTGAATGCTTCCACTAATGAACACTTCCCAAACATTTTCACACTTGTATTGATTCTATTATCCATTCGCTGAAGAACAACAGTTAACTACTTTTATGCAAACTAAAACCAAAGTGAAGAACAAATACCCTATTTCTATACAAATCATGACATATTCTTTAGTTACCGACAGTTATTGCATTATCCTATCAGCTAAGATATACAAAATTGAAATCCAAGGGGGGAAAAAGCCCAGCCAGACAGTATCGAAAGCAGATTTCTCACACGCTGACTTTATGAAATGATTCACATTGTGCCAAAACCAAAAGCAAGTTCTATCCTTCTGTACCAACTGAATTTTGGAAAATGTTCAAAGACTAATCATCTGATAATTGTGTTACTGCCCATTGTGAAACAAATGCAATTTTGCTATCGGACCCCAATATCTTGCTTCATTATCCTAAAACCCATTTGTTATTGCCTATTTCCCAAGTAAGTTCATTTTTTTTTCTTTTTTCTTATTTCTTTTTCAAAATGCTTTATTAGCAGTCCATAATGCTCAACAGGGAGGAGACATTACTTCTGAAGAACAGTATTTCCATGGCAATACAAGCCATCTAGAGCAACAATCTCTTATCATCTTTTCCCAACACCTACAACTACTAGAGCTTTCCTTAAAATTATGTAATAAAATATAGTACAGAAATCAAGATCTCAATAGAGACTTTAGTGTTTCCTTTATGTATCTTAAAGATTCTTGGGTTTATAAGATCCTTTAGGTCATAACGTATCTTAAGCAATTAGAGGCTCTTTTATTAGAGACAGGTGCACAAAATGTTGTGAGAAAATTACCAGAGACAAACCTGGACAACCAGATAGACTCCTGAAGAAGTCACAAAGAGTGGATAACCATAGCTGCAAGACCAAATGTTTGCTCCTCCTTCTTTTGTAAATAATCTAATGCAGAATTTTTACTTCTGCAAGACCTGTAAAATCACTCTTGGTTTGTGGTTTGTTCTGGTTTTTTTTTAAATTCATGGTGAGTGTGAAGCATAGACACATAGCAATACATACAGTAGCAACTATTTGCTTGTAATTTTTACTTACCATTATAAATAGTGTCACATCAGTATAGATAATGTCAGTAATGTCATCTTTAGTCTGACGTACCAGGCAGGCTCACTGATCTCTGTCCAAAGCATTCATCTGTCCAAGTCAATTAGGGCTACTGCAGCTGAGCATTCAAAGTTAACATTGAAATAATAATTCTGATCAAACTCTATAGTATAGATGATTCATATTTGAATCTTATTGGGAAAAAATGGAAACAAATAAGAAAGGATTATCTATATCCTGATCATTCTCTGATATTGGGGGTTGGGATGCAGGACGCTGCTTATAATTTTTACCAATACAAAACTCTCAGCCTTAATACTGGCATGCCAGCCATAGTTAGAAACATATGCTCTATTGCCCTGCCCACAAAGCAAAATGGGCAGGTGATTCCACAATCAACTGGAAAGAAAGGGTTGATATTCTATTATTGTGCTGTTGCTATTAAACTTGGAGTTCGTTTTCACTATACCAGGAAGACAGCACAACTGACATAAAAATGAAGATATTTTGACATAGCAAACCGAGTATTTTATTTCTAACCCTCACTGATAATTATCCCACTTTCAATCAGATCCAGCTAAGAGGGAACACAAAAGCCTATTACAAACTCAAGCATATGGCACCGATCAAAGGAATTTAACTTTCTTTTCCAGGCTAAAATTATTTTCTTTAGTAAGACCAGAAAGCAGCATTTATCTGCTGCGTTCCTCTTCATGTTTCACTTCAGCAGGATAACAGCCACTCAGCTGCTCTCTCAGCAATGGACATTAACTTCAAGATAACTGATTTCAGGCCTGCTACTAATTTAATGACAATACTGTTTGTTTAGTAGAAAGAAGGCTGGATGATTACTTACAGATATATACATATAAAAAATACGTATGGATATACTTACGTATATAACTTACATGATTACTTACGGCCGGATGATTACTTATGTTCAAGAAACAGTTACATATGAGGAAAAAAAATGATTTTGTAATCTTAATCTGGAAATTATACCATTCCCAGAAAAATGAGATAACGGATAAATGAGTTAATGGATAGAATGCCTCAAGAAAGATTGGCATCAACCAAGTGAAACTAAAATTCTGATCCACTCTAAAAACCAGCTCCTACAAAAGAAACATCTGGTCCAAAGGAAGGGTTCAATGATTTGGCATTGCAGTACTGTATTAAATATTGACACTGACATTGAAACGACCCTGCTGCCTAATGCAGCAACGCCATGCGCAAGGGCCGTTCACTGCACTGAAAACTGTCTCAGCTGCCAAATTACCATTACAAGGTTTGCAACATCATTTGGGAACAGTTGTAGCTCTAAGTAAAGCCTTGCTGAGAAAATATGGTAGCTGCTCAGTAAGCGAGGGAGGGGAGGAGTGACTACAGAGTCCATCTAAATCAGGCAGCAACAACCACTTTATGTGATGCCAGACTGTGCACATACTGATCGGTACTAATGGAGAAATTTAGATTTCTCAACTTCCTCACGTAAATATATATCCATATAGCAAAACCTGCATGCTGCTTCTACATCACCGGCAACTCTATCTTTTAATAGATTCACAGAACTTAGTCAGTTTTCTCATCTAGAAAACGCTCAGACTGGAACACTACGCAGTAAGAGCTAGAAAGCTTCTCTCATCTGTTGCTTCACTCAGGATTTTTAAGGGGCATAATTCACTGCTATTTTCCGCTTCTTTCTTAAAAGAAGCTTCTTTACAGTTTTGGTCCCCAACAGACCAACAGCAGTAGCCAGTGAAGAAAACCTCTAACATCTCCTGCATCTACATCCTCTCCTTGGAGAGAGAGGTAGGGTAGAGTACCTTTTCTTCAGTTCAGTGGCCAGTCCAGCCCAAACCACAACAGCTACTTCAGAGAACACAAAGCTGAGAAGAACACAAATATAACTTCATTGCAGCACATTGCAGCTCCAAAGAAAGAATCAACTATTACTTCTCTCCCAAATTGCCTTCCCAGAGCATCACACAGGTGATCAAGTCCCCTTAACACCTACCTACACATAACTGCATGTGAAATCATTTCCTGTTAGTAGCCAATATACTCCAATCCAGATATCAGAAACTTAAGGATATAGTAAGTCTAAGCTCACAATCTTTCATTCAATTTACACTGCTTTAGTATGGCAGCCCTGTCTTCAAGCTGCTCAGATGAGCTGTTCCCATGGCCAATTTGGTATAGTAATTGGCTTACTGTTAAAAGCCTCTGTGTTCAATTGCTGGAAGAATAACACTGCATCAGGAAGGGCAGTTATCATGCATTTCCTTTTTGGTGGACAATGCAAAACAACATAAACCATTAAACAAACAACAGCATTTTGGAAGATGAAGACACTGTGTAAACGGATGGTATATGCCAAAAATTCCTCCCCTGAAAAACGTGAAGAATTTGCACTGATAGCTTTGAGAGTTTTCACATGATTCAGGGGCATTTTTCATTCCATAGTGATCAAAAATCATTGGGGGAAGGGGAAGAAGATGGAAAGCAGAAGACAGCTGATTAATTACAAAGACTGAAATAATACATATTCAAAAGGTTCTTTCTTGATCAACTACACATGCAAACACATATTTGAATCACAAAAACATAAAATATGCACACACATTTTGAGCATTCTACAGTAATTGTTGTGTACTGTGGGTCATGGTTCCCAGATCACTTACCCTTTCTCATTTAATTAGATTAGGAAATCTGGAACAAATTGCTACTGACCAAAAATGGAACATATATCTTCCTATGTTAAATGTGAAGAAAAGATGTGCTATAAAATCAAAATCAAAAGAGTGTGCTAAGGAGAAGGTTATTAAGACTGCAAAATTATTATAGTAATCATTGCATGTATAAGTAAAGCATTCCAAAGTGAGTGGAATGCCATGATTAAAGAGATCTGCATAATCTTGACGTCACCTTCTAGAGCGCTACAATCCAGTCCTAAGTCATATAATCGTACTTTGCTCATTACACATACACAACAGGCAGTGCTCAGTGAACCAGACATCAGTTAACAATCTCTTCAGTGTAAACTACCATGCACTGACATAATGAGAAATTACATACTAACCAAGAACTGCATTATGACAGGATTGTTTCTGACAAAGCTTTCCCTCAGTGGCCTTCACTATATTTTACAAGGGCTTCACCAAGAGTCTTTACTACACCTGACATGGGAGGAAGCATTATCATCTCCTCTTTGCAGCTATGGAGTTCCTTCCTCGGCATCAAACTTTGGATAGCAGCTCTGACATCCAACAGAGAGTCTCTTAAACCTGTTTCCGCTATACTAGTAGCACCCAACTAAATACCTTCCAAATAAAAAGCATGTTTCTAATTGATGCTGTCCTGCCGTAAAAACAAGCAGTTTCATCCCTAAGTGTTACAGAGCCTTTGTAGAATCAGAGATACTGAAATCAATCTGAACTTGCATGACCAAATAAACCCTAGGATTCTCACTTAAAATCCTCCTGTCTGAGGCATTTTCTTCAAAGCTGCTCTTCTTCTTACTGGGTTGGAATTAAAAAGGTCATTTGTCCTGGAGGACAAATAAACTCTGAATTTCCTCATAGGTTTTGATAAGCTTTTATTCTCTTTCCCATTCTGAAAAGTTTTGTCCTGTTTGCATATTTTCCACGTTAATTTTAATGCAGCAAGAATCAAGAGAAGAAAGAAAACATCAGTCCATTATATAAGTTTCTGAAGGCACTAGTTTAAATTCCCTCTTTTGCCAAATATTTCAATCAAATGGGTTTGGCATTTATTTTTTTTAAAACAGAAATAACTGTTTTCTGTGGCAAAAAAATCAAAACTGACAAGTCGCTCCCAGATTAGAGAAACAGAAGGAGAACTGCAAAGGATTTCTTTAAAGAAAAATACCCCAGCTTTTTTACAGAACTGCACCATGTGGCCCCAAACATCTCAAGTATTGCTGAAAGACCGAGATGCAACAGGTCACTCAGAAGCGTACAGGGATTCTTACTCAGCACATTTGCTTTTTCAGTGTTTTGTAACAGAAACTGTTGAATGATTTTATAAAAAAATAAAAAGGATAAGAAAAAACTTCCTAAACAAACAAACAAACCAAAAAAAGGTAAAATCCCTTTGAGAAACAGAAAACTCCCTCTTTTGACATCTATCTCTCCTTTTCAGGGACAACACACAACTTGTTTTAACTCTTCTAGCGGCTCCAAAGAAATAGCTTGTTTCTGTATCCATTCATCGGTAAAGGAAATAAAGTCATATTGTTCAAGTGAATAATGGAGGGGGGTGCGGGGAGGAGCAACGGGGAAAGGAATTTAATATTTTGCCAAATCTGGATTTCTCAGTGAGAAAATGTTTGGGCAGAATACTTCTACAAGCTTAGTCTAATGCTTTTTAAAGCTGAGGTAGGGATTCCACCTTTTTTAAGCAAGTGACTAGTTCAAACAATTATGTTTTGGGTGTTTTGGTACTGGATTGTAACCAAGCCATTCAGCTGCTGCTGCTGCTTAAATAAACTAAGCATTGGATTCCTTTGCTAGCACGTATTATAATAATTTAGTTTTGCTGTATGTGTCAAGGTTCCTGAACCTAGAACAGCACCAGAAGTAGACCACTTTCCTAAACCATTTTTTTTTCTGACCTTGGAGGACTTCTTCACAAAACCAGTCTTTTCTCTCTGACACATTAAGGCGTTCACTGACTATAGAGAGAATAAAAACATAATAGTGAGGGCAAAATGCTAAAAAAAGCATTTGAAATAAGTATTTAAGATAGAAACTAAGTCTGTCAGACTGGAACAATTCTTTGGAGGTCTCAGACAGGTGCCAGAGTCTTTAAGGCAGCACAAATTACATATTTATTTTCTTTGCTTACTGCAATCACACAACTTCTTGAAAAATATTTAGATATTGGAAGCTCAGAGAAGGTATGTTTACGTAGCTGAAATTGTGAAAGGATAGGAATTTCTCTGGTGTACAATGATCCAAGAAGTTTCATCCCTTGGGCAAGTAATCCTAATACTCTAATCAAGATAAATTATGTTTTCCTAATGTAGACAGACACTAAAGAGGATATTTCTCAAACAAACAGTGTAACACAAAGTCATTTCCCCCATACACTACGCCATATAACATTTGAGCAGCTGTGTATTTCAAGAGAAAGAAAGCAACAAGATTAAACATATTAAGACCAATTTTCATAGCAAGTTGAGCAGCAAAATTAGTGAAGTGGTTGCTAATGGAATATACTCACATTAGCAACAGCTTATAAACCTCCATGCAAGAACTTTAAAAACCTATTAGACCTTTTTTTTCTGCAAGTCTAGTGAAGCAGAAGTTGTGTACATTAGAAGATAAGAAACCAAAGGAAATTAAAAAGGACACCTGCTTGCTGCTTTTGCTACTAATAAGACAATTTCCTAAAGACGGTAAAAGGCCAGACATACTTGAGAAGAAACTGAGATACAACTGAGGTACTTTGTTAAACAAATGTGACTGAGCTTTAATGGATCATCCTTGTAAATGAAAACAGAGATCACTTTCAAGGTCAACATCATCTTTGCATCGTCTACCTGAGAGTATGATAAAGATGGCAGTTTTGATAATCTATGGAACTCCTAACCTTTCAAACTGAGTTGGTGCAACCATTAACATACTTCACAACAGCAAGACTTAGTCACTCCTGTACTTTGCTAACAAGCAAGTGCATTGCCTGTGAATTCATTCCTCAGCCACAACTGCCTCTTCAGAGCAGCTCAGCTGACCTCAGGCTCACATATACCTTTGGCTGGAACAGCAACAAAAAGAATCGCATTTATTTCACAAAGCAGCTTAGAACTAACCAGCATCAGTATTTACAAGTAGTTTTCTTGGAAGACTAGCACATACCATTAGATGCATCTTTGATGCCCAAGTTTTCCAAAGAATAACTTGGGATGTGGAATGTACAAAGTAAATCCACTAAAGGACAGAATATAGGTTTTTTAAATGTGAAGGAGGAAAACTTTTCAGCCTACTCTGCAGCACTGCTGAAAACTGCCAGAGTGCTGATATGAATCATAATCAAGTCAACTATGTAAGGCTGCAGAAAAAATAAAAGCAGCCCTGATAGTTAATGGCAGGAATATTACATGCAAGATAGGAAAGGTAATCATGCCTTTCTTGACAATACATTCAAATGGGATACTGGGTTCAAACTGGAGCTCTTCACAGTGGAAACAATACAGGTAACACACAGCACTCAGGATAGAGAAGCAGAAATGAAAATGCTACTTGGGAAAAGCAGCTGGATTGTTTCATTTGAAGAGCACCAAGCTTCCTTTTCCAATAAGTGAAAAACTGCCATAAAGTTGACAACGTTAATTGTTCTCAGTGGCCACATGTACATTGAAGGCTGGCCACAAAGGAAAAAAAAAAAATTAAAAAAAAAAATCTCTATTTGTAGCAAGAAACATGAAGGTTACACATTGTGAAAATGTTGACTTGTTCTCACTGAATGATTTGAACAGGGCAGGTATTGATGCAGTCTTGGTCTGACAAAGAGTGCAAGCTTTGCAGAATACAGAAAGGAACCTCCCGCTGCACGTGACAAAGGGTAAAGAGGAATGAGGAAAGAGAAGAAGCTCCTTACAGAAAACACTCCCTAGTTACATGAAAATGATAAACAAATTTCTTAGTACAGTGCTTTCTCAATATTTGCAAATAGTGCAGAAAAACTATCCACCAGGAAATTTGCAGGCAAACCTGATCTTCCTCAGTGCAGGGTGCTTAACTAGGTAAGCTCTTGAGGAGAAAGATGCCTTCCTTTCTATTAATCTGTTATTAGATGCAGGGAAAAAATCATTTTTGAGAGTAAATGGTAGGTTCTAAACCACAACTTTAACTGAGATTATTAGGAAGCGAGTAATGGGGCTCAACACCTAATGACGTTTGCTGTAACATGGAGACCTTATTGTGGTTTTACCTTGGTTTCGTTTCTTCTGATGACTAACCAACCCCAACCAACAGAAATTAAAGTATTTTAGAAATAAGACAATCGAGCAACAATTATGGTTAATATATTTCCCTTTATGTATGGCTTAAGTTTTACTTCTTGCCTTAAACAAAAGCAATCAGCTAAAGATTTTAAACCAAAAGAGAGCTACTTTATTAGCTTAATCTGGGCTTGCAGGAAAATCTACTGAGAACTTGGAAGAACGCTAATTTCCACATACCAAAATACAGGGAGATGCCAAGTAGATTGCATTTATGTTGTTTCCCAGCAGGTGCATTCCCTAAGGACTGCCTCATGCTGTGAAGCATTTCAGAGCCATAACAATAAAATCCCATTATAATTATTACAGTAATCCATTACCTGTACCTATAACCATGACTTTGTCATCTCAACAAAGTAAGTGCTGGCCAGCATATTTCAGGGATCCTTGGTGACTTCTCGTGTAACATCTTTAAGGGTTTGGGGAAAGAGAGCAGCAGAGCACTTGCTCCTGGCTATTAATCCATGTCGTTAACTTCAGTCGAAAAACAAACTAGCTGCACCTTTGCTACTTGAAAAAAATCTCTACCATGTGAATCTGGACATGGTGCATTACCTCATTTCCTATGTGGGACCCCTATGTGGTACCAGTAAATGAGTTATCACCATCTCATATCTTCCAGAAAGAAGGTTCTTTTTTTCCCTGCTCCAATAAATGAATGTATGGAGTCCACATACTTTTTTTTCTTTCTTTCTTTCCAGAGAAACACTTTTGCAATGATTTGATGAAGCTCTGGGAGGAATAATGTTACTGTTGGGTCTTCTGGAGAGCACCCATTATAAGAAATGTTGTGCAACTTTCAGCAACTCGTTACCAATGTGCTGCATCCTGTGGGCATTTGGAATAGATTTCTAATACACTGACAGTAAAAATTATAACAACTGCATGTATCACTGGCAGTTCTCTCACTTGTATCTTTTACCACGTGAAGTATCAAGCACTGTTCTTATTTTACTCCACAGCACCTATTTTTAAATAGATTGCTCTGCAGAAATTTCTGCGAGCATTTGTTTTAACGCAGCTTTTATATATTTACCTCAACAGTGATAGGTTTAACATATTTTACACCTTCCCATTTTGGTTTTCTTTTCAAAAGAACAAGTTACATGAGAGAAAACAACAGAACCCTAAAATACAGACACAGTCAGTAATTTTATGTAGTTTAGCTGATGTTTATGCTTTTGAGATTTATGACTTCCACATTATCTCTCATTTCCAATTACTGCTGTGTGTGCAATTTGCAGGGTATGTGCTATCCTTTATCACTGCCATATGGTTCTGAGTTCAATGAATTAATCTGTAAGGTTTCCAATCAAGGCATTGGTGTTGGGAGTAACAGGGAAGATTCAGTTATAGATTTTTAAGTATCTCCCACATCGCACTAATTCACATAACCTTTATCTACCATAGAGTGCCCTACATGTAGAAGTGAAATGCTTGGCGGGGAAAAATCATTTACTAGTTCACATCAAAATACATGTCATTAGAGATGCATTTCTAATGGAATTTGACTTAACGGAGATGGAGGCCTATAGACACTGTGTTAATGCTTTACAGCAATAAGGTTGTAGCAAGCTTTTAGCACAATATAATGATTCACCAAGCTAAAATTATACACTGAGCAGCGCTTGGTTGAACCAGCACATTATGTTTTCAGTATATGCTCACACAACTTGGCAAAACACAGCTCCTTCAAATTGCAAACATCATTTATAATAATCGGCAGTATCTTCCAATTGTGATGGCATCAGAAGCTCCAGAAGAAAAAGGGGTTAAACTATTCACACTCCATCATTGTGCAACTAGTTTTACAGCTCCCTCCACAGATCTGAATATTAAAACCACAGATATTGTTGCTTATGGGAAATTCATAATGAATAAAAACTAAGTATGGTGTTGTTTTCAGTAAGACACCATCTACAGACTAGGTTCTTATCAACTCTGTACAAAATCCTTTTGATGAGCTTGTGGAATGCCTCTGTGGAGCAATGAACACCAAAAATTATCATAAGGATTTTTGTCAGAGTTTACTCTGCATTAGCGAGAAATTTTCATTAAATGCAGTACTTAAAATTATCAGAAATGACCCTAAGACATCTCTTAATAAAAGTACAGCATATAAGATGTTCTTGCTTATATATTTTTTTTTCACCTGTGAGCTTTTCCAGAGCTGATAAGAATAACTCTTCGTTAGATTTCAAGTAAATTTTAATACGTATGGGAAATGAAAAAATTGATGGCTGAATAAAGCAGCCTGTTTATTTAAATGATGGCACAGGCATCCTCAGGACAACTGTCCCTTATACATGCTGCCCTCCTGCTGATCTGAAACTTTGAAAGTGTATCCTAGTCTATGCAGAATTACTCCTTGGCCTCCCTGCTAAGACCATAAGCAAAGGATTTCTGTTCTTTATGACAGGATCCATTACTCCTCAACCCAGTTCTGTTCAGATAAAAAAGGCTGATAGAAACAAATACATGTCAGGCGACAAATAGGCTTTCCAACATAGGATGTAAAATCACTTTGCTGCAAAACAACGTCATCCTTTCTTTTGGTTGTGCGCAAAATGGCTGCCAGACAATTTTGGTATTTGGAAATAGCTGCATGAATTTGAACCAAACTAACTTTCTAATTTTCTTCTAATATGCTAAATAATAATGTCAAATTCATTAGACTAACATGAAGGAACAATAGGCTACATACTGCAGCCAGTTCTACTAGGCATCCAAAAATCAGATATCAATAACATCAAAGTCAGGTATTTTACTTTCATATGTTTCCAAGTAAAATATCCTTTCAGTGACAGTTAACAAGTGAGAAAGGGAGCTGCAAGAGCAAATTAATAATATCTTCGGATTGTTACACCCATTTCTGAATTACATGGGTGTAAGTGCAAGCAGCTAGAGAAAATTGTTGAGGATTAAAAACTGAATGGAACATTAGGAAAGAACTAGAAATATCAATATTCATTATCCACTTTTCCATACTACAGTCTTAGTGCACCAGAAGTTACATCTAGACGAACATGTACAGAAGCAGTACTGAATGCTTAGGCAAATTAGAGATTTTGAATGCATCATTAAATCCCAGTACTGTTTTACCCCAAGCAGTGATGGATGATGGCCAAAAAAAGAAACTATGAGAAAAGACCCCTGAAGATCACCAGACACATATTAAACCGGCAAATTTTAAGGAATACCAAACTCTTTGGCAAGTCTTGCAGTATTGGCTCTAATAAAACTTGTAGAATATTTCTTTGATAGCTGAAGACAAAAAAAAAAAAGTCTCATATAGAAACAAAATAAAAGTAACATTATTTCTAGACCTCAGGAAATTTGTGAATGGGAGTAAATCAGGAAGAAAGCCACAGCATATCACTGCTTAGCAGCTTAGAGGCAGATTTCTACTCTCAATCCTTTCACAGCTTTCCAGCACAACTTCAATCGAGCCTCCAGGGCCAAAACATGTAGAAATCTCTGAATCTAAGGAGTTTAAAAACCAGATTTCACAGAGGCGAATACTGGGGGCAGCCACTGAGGCTGCAGTTCCACAGCAACCCAAGCTCAGGCTGGCCCCTCCTGAGCAGTCTCTGCACCCACTTGCTGCAAGCCACGTAGTTTGGCCCTTCCTTTCACATCGATTCCCACCACTGATCACTGTCACTTCAACATACAAAGTCAGTAGGAAGTTCATCAAACTACCGAAGGCAAATCATTTTCTCGTAACATTTAGTGATGGCAGTGAATGCCAAATAGATGGCAATAAGGACTGGAATTGCTTCTGGGGATTTCCTCTCCCCTGCATATCCCCCAGAGACCAGAAGAAAGAGGCAGAAATTGTACTTACTTTTGGAAGCAGCTCTAACTGGAGTCTTGTCAGATGTGAAGGCAACCTAGGAGCCAAGGTTTCTTCTTTGGTGTTACCCAGAATATGAACTGTAAAAAAACAAACCACCAAAAAAATCTATTTTTACAAATTTACTTTCTGAGGTAATCAATACGGACTAACAACGCAAACTGCTCGCATCTGTAATCCATATACTAAATGCACAGAGTATCAGTTTTGCTTTGGAAGACTAGGGAACAAACAATACTTGAGGACAAACAGCAATCATTCTAGAAACAAACCTCACAGTTCAGAGTTTACCCAGTCAAATAGTAATAATAATAATTAAAAAAAGAACCTTCCTTTACTGCAAATATGATTAGCCCTGTACTCAACTATGCCAGCTCCAATATTTTCAATGCAGATTTTTTCCCCTTTTGTATTATGTGGAGAATTCATTGATCCTTTGTGGTGTTAAGAGTACCAGAGAATAAGATTTCATATATTCAACTCCATATCTACATGACAGAAATCTTACAATCAGAGACCACTAACAGCACCATGATCCTCAGAAGGCAAATAAGATCAGCTTCAAAGGTACTTCTTATCTTTTCCTGCTCTGTGACTTTTTTATTCTCCCTAGCCTACGACATTGCTGCACATCTTCCACAGACCAGCTGTAACTAAACAATAGGTCTGCAGCCTGGCCTCCCTTACAACAATCAAAGGCCATAGGGAAAAAGGAAGACAACAAAAACTTGATGTTTATTTCAAGTGCTCAAACTGTGGTTAATTTATTGCTAGGTATTTGTACAACTGTTATTATGTTCATCTCAAGTTATATTTCTGACTGACAGTGGGAATACAAACTACTGTTCCGTAGCTACTGCATCTCATAATTTGCTCTACCTATATTGTCAACACCATCAGCATTTCACATGTAAAACGCTACTAAAGTACAATTAGTTAATCAAATGAGATGACAAAAAGCACTATGCAATTTTTTAAATGATGCAATTATATGTGTGTATCTGCACACGCTAATCAATATGGATACATACAAACATAACGAAACCAGCTAGACTGACACCAACCCATCACACTCAATAATGCATCGTCCCTATTCAATGGTCTGGTCAACCTCTGGTTAAATAGTTAAACTGGGATAAAGACAATACTAGCTGATGGCATGTGGATGGAGACACTGCTTCATATTGTACCAGTATTGATTTCAGTTATTATTCTGCCACAAGAATATATATCAAAGAAGAGAAAAGAACTAAAATACTGCATGCTCTGCTTTTTTCTAAGTTGACCAAAATAAAAAAGAGAAGAAAAGTTTCACTATGTAGTTACAAAAAACTTTATTACACAGAGAAATAAATCTAGGTCTAAACATAGGGAAAGATTCATTCTCAATCTAATTCTGAATGTCAAAAGTTCAGGGAATAAGAATTCACACTTTAAAAGACAAACGCTTATTTTTAACACCAAGTGCTGAATTCCACTCTTTACACACAATATATATGAAATAGTAGCTCTGAAAATTCTGCAAGTTTCTACAGGCTGCCCTACCTTGAACATTTCATGAAAGATCTCCCTATAAATACGTTGGGGAATAAAACACAGTGGTATTTTTGTTTCCTACCATGCTTATCGTTATTTTCAGAGCAATCTGATTAATAATCTATATTTTTCTGTTAAGACTGAATAATAAATTATTACCCTAGCAAGCTTCCTTAGTTGCAATGTTTCCCTCTCTAGAAATTGGAATTATGCTATAAAACCTTTGCACACAAGTAACTACACGTGGTATTAATGGTTCTGGTCAGTATCCTTGCTCATCAACACAACAGAGGCTATCTGTGATTAAAACACACTAGCCGCCCTGCTTACAGTAAACCAACAGCATTTAGGTGATCTTTAGCCCACAACAATCCTACTTTGCGACTTTTAACAAGATCTTTTCATAAGAGATCTGAGTGAGTTTCCCTTGATACCAACAGAAATCCACCTGGCAACTTTAAAACGAGATCAAATCAAGGAAAGCCAACTCCAAACCCTAGAGACAAAAGCTCAGAGTAACTCACTAACATTTCTGAGTGAGATGCTTCATTGTTGTGCTTTGTTATTCAGCTCTGAAAACAAGATGTCTCATCTCCTTGGCTGACGAGATTCCTTAAAAACACGAGTTCTAAGTGATGAGTTATACTTGTCTGTATTCAGGACAAGCTTTCTCACAGCAGACTTGTAAGGTGCTAGGAAGAAGGTTGACAGCAACTGTCTACGAATTCAATTCTAAAATAGAGTTGACATTAAATGACACAGATGAATTCTTTCTACAAATGTAGCCCAAGCAGTTTGCACCCACAGAATATATTATCTTAATGTTTTTACTAGAAGTAATGCAGTCACATTATCACAATCTGTAGTCCTAAAATAAATACTGATATTTTTGAGGAGTAAAGAGCGCAGGTGAGTAGCACAAGGCAACAAGAGGATCTAGCAGGTAATGAAACAGGATACCACAAATGGGTGCAAAATAAACTGAAAGGCTTTTGGCTCTTTCAAATGCCATCAATTGAATTGTGATAATGCTCACAAGAAATGGAGCAGATTTCCTGAAAGGACATTCCCACAACTGCTTGCAAGTATGCTTAATGCCAAGCTTGGGAATAAACTCTTTCACTTAAATGAAACAACTACAAATTTTAAATGGTTATATGCATTTTTTATAAATAAGGCTCTGAGAAAGGATGTGGAATACAGCAATGTAGACTTTGCACAGATAATGCAAACATGGAATAAACCCTTGGATTCTGACCTTTCAGTTACACCCCTGTTTTGCTCTATTTTTTGTGCATCTTTAGGTCTGAGAAATGCAAATAGATCAGCATCAGTTTTTATTGTTAACCATTTTTGTCAAAGATACTTGGATGTATTTTAGCAGCGGCTGTTAAGATGGATTGCAGACATGCTTCTTTTAAGAGCTGTTGAACAGGCTCAAGTGTATATTTGGAACAGGGATGGAAAAAGGAGAGCTTAGCAGGGCAGATAGTATGTTGGTGTAAAAACAACAAAAGTTGTCCTGGAAACTCACTGTATTGTAACATGGATTTGTTGCTGAAATTTGTGAGAAAAAAAAAAAATCATTCCAAATTTAACATAATAGTATTGTGTGTGATGCAAAGCTGAAAAATCAGTTAGCTGTAAACATCTGATGTTTGTTAAAGCTAATTAATCCTCTAATAGCTGCAGTATTCAGATGAGAAGCTCATGAGAATAGACATGTAATTAGTCTTCCAGTATTCCATTTGTGCCAATTCCATAATGTTCTATTTTGTAACCAGCAAAAAGCATAGAAGGGGAGTTACTAGATTACTAGAGAAAGATAAATGCAGCATTTTAGAAGGTGGAAGCAGGATGGACTTCTTGTTTTACATTCAAGAACGCTAACTGTTTTTCTTCCTGAGACTTCCTGAGCATTACAATCAACTTGTAAGCTCCTAGAGCACAATAAAGCTATGAGAAATAGACAACATGAACTTGTCAAGAACAGATCCTATCAAATCAGGATGACTGGCCTAGCAACTAGGATACAGCAGTAGCAGTGACATATCTTGACAATGATCAAGCTATTGGGTCTTTCTCAAATGGAGCCTAAGGAAGTTTCCCCCACGGAGATCAGCATTAGCAGGATCTACAATCAGCTGGAAAATCATAATGAAGCCATAGTTATCAGTGGTTTACTGCTGTTTTAGCAAGACATCTTCAGGGATTATATGGGGTCTACACTGTATCCTGCTCAGTCAATTTAATATTTCATTAACACCATCAACAATGGTTGAAATTACACATGAGAAATTTGGGAACATTACAAAAGTGGGAGGAAATGTACTTGGGAAGACAACATTTAAATTCAAAATGTTCCTGGCAAATTAGAATTTAAAAATAAAATAAGACAAAGTTCAAATTAGACATGTACATGATGAGCCTGAAGAGCTGCTAGCAAGTGCATTCACATAAAGAGAAGAACTCAGCAAGCAGGAGGTGTAGCAGATTGCTATCTGAGCCAATAACATAACTCAGTGTGATCACCAAATAATAATTTGAAGAGATGAATGACACAAGCAGTCACGGTATCTGTTCCACTCTTCAATGCTGGTGTCTCCCTAGCTGAAATACTGTACCCAAATTTGAGTCCCAAGCTACTAAACCCAGGAAGCATCCAGAGAAAAAGCAAGATGAAAAATAATGGAAAACATCCTACAAGGAAAGACTGCAATTGTTTTGTTTACAATATAGACATTTCAAAGCTCTGTGCCAAGAATAACGTATAAGTTATCTGAGGTGGATTTTAAATAACTCTGGTATATTCCAAGCCCTGTTTCTATGATGCTCTTCCTGAAATATTTCCAACTAGACAAAACAAAACCACTGAAAGTCTTCATTGTATAAAATAGATGTAAAACCAGAAAGGTTTACACAACAGACCTGCAAAAGATAACAACTTCATAAGGTAAACCATATAATTTACAAGTAACAAATTAAAACCGTACTTAATCTGTACCTAATCTAAAATTAAACCATGTAACATTCTTCTCAAGAGAAGCACACCATGGAATGACAAAACAGTAAAAATATCAAATCTGCCCTTCATATTAAGAGAGCAATCAATCCTAGTGTCCCTACATGCTACAGTAATCAGAGAAATGAAACAAATGAGGAAAGAATTCTGTTCTTAATTCAGATTTAACACCCAGTAATTGAGAAAAAACTCCTTTTCAACTGCAGAAAAAATAAATAGAATAACAATGTTTAGCTTCCACATCAACTAAAATGTATTTAGTATCACATAATGGTGACAAAGAAGGACTTAAGAAGATTCAGAAAAAAAAAAAGAAAATAAAAGTCTGTTTTTGCACTTTGTCACTGGCCTTAGCTAATGAAATTGCATTAGTCTTGTTAAATGCAGACTATCAGGCTTTCCACAGGAGATCCTATGCCTATGTTAGGTATCTATAAGAAACTGCAACTCACTTGCATAGGGCTATGATTAATTATGAATAAGCTTTACAAAACTTTTTTTGATTAAATCTCTTTTCAGTTCAGTGAAAGCTAAGAGGCATTTGAAATGACTTCACTTGTACAAACTATACATTATCTCTACTGGAAATCTGCATGAAAAAGAGTCCTCCCACATGTACCTACAAAGGAGAGATGAAAGGTCACAGAGAGACAGTATTGCTATGAGTTTCTTTGTGGGTTTTGCACCAATAAGTGAGCTAAACATGTCACAGGACTGGATATCCTGGGAGCTGAATTGTTTACCTGGCTCTCCCATTAATTCAGAGCAACAAAAATCACTAAGCAGAGAACCAATTTCCTTATTTGAAAATTAAAGTTATTGGTAACCCTTATGTTTTTTTGAATCCTTCACAATCTGCGAAGGAAGAGTATTAAATTATTGTTATCCTGAGAGGTAAATAATACAGTAACTACAAGAGCACTCCACAGTTTTTGCATCTATTTTAAGTAACTCATTCAACATCCCGTAGCCAGGAAACCTAGCTGCTCAAAAATATTCTATTAAAGTCCAATTCCTCACAGTAAAGATTAATTGGTAGTTGCTTGTAGCTCTAAGTCCTTAGACAAAAGACATCTCACAATTAGTTAACACTGATTTCAGGAACAAAAAGCTTTATGCAAAGCTTTTGTTTTGGCATGTAAGAAAAAATGTGAATGTACACAAATAGGATTGGTCAAGTCCCTGATGATATGACAGAGGAGTGGCACAAAAGTAGGATACGTCTGTATGAGCAGGGCAGAATGAGCACAAGCGTGTTTTAGCTGGTTGGGTACAAGGCAGTTGCCACCTGGAATCTGCAGAGCAGAAGCATTAGAACAACATGATGCTTATCTGTCACTGGGTGGGATTTACCATTGTTGGCATAGCATTAGATCAAAATGCTTCTACGGCTCTCAGGCTGGACTTTCTGTGAGTTACTGAGGCAGACTGCTGACAGACAGCAAATTTCTCTGTGCCCTTCCATGAAGACATATTCCCAGTACATGAATCAGTCTGCAGGTTTGTGGCGGGCAAGAGCATGGGACACGTTTACATATATCACCCTGTATGGCCCTAAGCCTCCTTTTCAGCTGATGCAATGATTTGAATATAATTCAGCTGAGAATCTCACACAGTCACTTTATTGGACCTGAAAATTAAAATAAAATTCCATTTCAACAGGAGCTTTGACGTTTACTCTTATGAAAGTTTGCATTAAGATATACTTTAGCTGCAGATACTTTCTAGGGACCACAGCAGTGTCCAGTGCTACATTATATAGCTGGTGGTGGCCAGCTCATTGTGGCTGCCAGACTTAGGTGATCAGGTTAAATTTCCATAAAATACCAACACTGGCTTTCAAAGAAGTGTGATCAGAACATACATACCACTGACATATACCTCATGCTAAAATACCAAGCTTAAATCAACACATGGATTTACGAAAATAAATGCTTAAAGTAATGAGGCAGGACAGAAATTGCATTTCTCATCTTTATTCCTCATCTGCTCAGCTTGTATTCGCTCATGTCACAGTTACACCCATGTTCCTCCTGAGGCATAGACGAACATATGACAAAGAACAGACATGCTCTGCAAAACAAGCTGAGTGACAGCTACCAGGCTGCCTGTTCACCTCCAAACTTCACCTCATTACTGCCAGATTGAGGCTGATTCTCTTAAGCAAAGTATGAAACTGCAGGAGGAGGGTATCTGTATGGAGGTGCAGGACTGCAGTGGGCACACCAGCACCTAACCAGGCCCTGGGGAGCCTTTTCTTTGTGTTGCTGTAGTTGGGAAAACCATTCCTGGGTACCCAAGTTCTCACTGCACCCGACTTACACCTCCCATGTCATCAGTGGCAGGGAAAGTATGTCCAAAAAGAAAAAAAATACAGCAAAGCAAAAGCAAAACCAAACTGAAACCCAAGATACTACCTTGCACAGTGGGAAAACCTAAGCGCAAAGAGAACTGCTAACAGGTGCTGGTGACTGATGCACTGAATAATTGCTAGAGCAGAGGAGAGACTTAGAAGTACAGGTCTTAAAAATTTTCAGCACCCACTAGTGATTTTCTTCCCCCTTTATCTCTTTGCTGTGATGAATAAGTCATTTCTGTAATGAGTGTCTGTCTTAGTCATGTTTTCCTTATCACAGCAAGTGTGTAGTGCTAATGAGAAGTTTTTCCAAGAAACAGAGATATACACTGACAATTTTTCAAACTGCAAACTAGAATGGAGACATTTCTGTTGTGAGGAAGTCTCAAAAGCCATCAGCATCAAATCATATACTGCCCTGTCACCCACTGGAGAAAAGGAGGGTAAAGAGATGCAGAGTTGCTTGAAGGAAAGGCAGCTGCTGGTTTTTTTGTTTGCTTGCTTGGTTTTTTTAACTTTTCTAAAAGATTCCTTCGAATTTCTCTATAAAATCCCTGAGCTGTTTATAGCAGCCTGTGACAGTTTCCATTATACTTTGAAAGCATATATAGTAAAAAACTTTCATTAAACTAACTTAAAGCCATACTGTTGATTCCAACAGCAGACATTGTCTGATGAGTAGGAATCGGCAACTTCTCAATACTCCCAAACAGCTACACTACGCTGCACTACCTGCTCAGGACAGCAACAGTTTCCAAAGCTTTGCCCTTACTTCCCTCTAGCTGAGTAAGGGGTGTAACATGGTGGGACACAAAGTTAGTAATGCTCGCTGTTTTTTCACTCTGCGTGATTTTTTCACTTCCAAAGAGTTCAAGCACAGCCTCACACTCACTGTTTGAAATAAATACATAAATAGATAGACTAAATCACCGCAATGCACTTAGGGATACAAAAACAACCCAAAGAAGGATATACAGCCTGAGCTTTAGTGAAGAAAACTCCATCCAGAAACAGAAACTATAAAAAGCAGGGGATGCTTCTACCAGAATTACGTTACAAAGGAATACCAAAACATGCATGCAAAATATGCTCAAGCAGATGTTCAAAAAAGGAAGGATATGACCAACAAAACAAATCCTTTACTATTTTGAAGCCAAGTGCCTTACATTTTCTTTTACCACGTCAGTCTAATATATGAGAATCATACCCTTTCTCCTGTACATATCACACAGCCATAAGATAATGCACCAGCTGAGGTTTTGCTGACACATCCTCTAGAGTGGTGTGGAACAGTGACCAGGTTGTGGCTTTTTTTGTTTTGGTCGTATTTGTCACAGCAAGCTTTATTTATTTGTTCAAGTCAACATTACATAGAGCAGCCTTTTACATCTACCAGGAAAACAACGTCACTGAGAAAAACAACAGCATTGTGATTCACCCTAGAAGCAGAGTTCACTGTCTGCTGGCCCTCAGCCCAGATCCTGAAGTGTCCACGATTATTTTGTAAGACTGCATTACTATAATAGCAATATTTTATTAGCAGAGAATTTCAGACTCCTAATGTACGTCTGGCTTTTCATGGCTATATAACATGTGCAAAGTCCAAGTATTTCTTCACTTTCCTTTCACTTCAGTACAATGAAACACATCCTGGCTGCAGCATCATCTTCTTTCCAGAAGTATTCTGGCACCCTCTTTCACATTGCCTGTTTTCTTGGAATAAAGCCAGCTCCTCAAAGCCTGTTCACCTGCTTCCAAACACTTTTTATAACAATTCTCATATTGTGACTGTACAAACCATTTTAAGATCAAAGAGTTTGGAGTTGCCTGTAAACAAGAAAAGTGCTGAAGATTTAAGTGAGAAATTTTTTGGTGCTTTCCAAGCTAGGGTTTTTTTTCTTTTCTTTTTTTTTTTTTTCCTTTCAGAATTAAGGATAGTTACTTTTTCCACAGCTTCTGCTTTGGTCACACGGGATGACCACATGAGGCTTCATCCTCTTCAGAAGATCCTCATTCTATTCTGGGACATGCACTGGGGGATATCAGAAAACACAAGACTATGGCAACAGCTCATACACTGATTGCTGTCATTGAACAGTCAAGCTATAGAGAACCACCTGAACATAATAAATAAAGCAAAACATAGCACCCAAAATAAGACACAAAAACCACAACCCAAACCTCTACATTTTAACACAACTTTTCAACAAGAGAGTGTTTAGTAAGAGACAAAGGATGATTCAATGATTCACCAATGATGACATTCGTTTTTACAGTAAATTGTTACAGTATGATCTAAGTATAAACATTTGTGCTAAGAAAAATGATGAAAAAATGGAGATAGGGTCCAGGAATGGAGATAGGCCACTGAAAATCTGGCTCAAAACTTGTAAACATTGAGCCTGTGCCAAGCAATCCGCTTCACCAAGGAAGTCCCCAGTAAATAGCCTATTTCCTGAAAAGTGTACAGCAATTCTACAGCCAGAAGTTCCCCTTCTGACTTGCAAATAGAAATCATTTTAAACTAAAGCAGCAGCAGACTCAGTACAAGTAGTTTAAGCCCTGTGTTCTGCATCACGAAGAGATCTACACAATGAAACACTACGGCATAGTACAGCCTTGCCAAATAGTTGCCCACTTGCAGCTTTAAGTACTGAAAGAAAAGTGTTCATTAGGACATGGATAAAGAAGAAACTTGAATTAAGAAATGCAAAAATATATATTCCATCCTCCACTTCTCCAAGAATGTTTCAGAAAAATAAGAAGTCAATGCCATAGAGCCACATGAATATCAAACTGAAGTCCAAGGAGCTGACAAACAGCACACAAAGGAATCTACAGCAGAACCAAAAAATGGACTTGGTTCCCAGCTTATGTCTTTAGACACTCCCAAGATCACACTGTTTAAATCAGATTTATAGTACCAGTACACAGCGAAACTGTTAGTGTGCATATATTCCTTACTGTACATTCTATAACCATTAAGGGTAGCAAACCATTACATTTCTTCATAGACGGTCAACATTCTGCTGTGATCTATTACTCTGTGATGCTCATGGCAAAACTGCCATGAGCACCACACAGCTGTTCCCTACTCAGGTGGCCAAAATGCTTATTGTCCCCCTGAAAACTCTCAACAAATAATGCCTGTCCTAGTTAGCATTTGCAGCACAGCAGGTCAATGCTTGGTTTATACCTGATGGGCTCGGGCAGAGATGGGACCACGGAGGCTGTGACCCAAGGCCCACATCTTTATTTTCCATGAGGTCATTCTGAAAAGTAATAAAGCCATTTAATGCCATCTACATCAGTATGACAATAATGCATTTAACTAATTGTAAAAAAGCTACGGGAATTATTTACTCCACAGCATCTTTGATCAGCAAGAAAAGCAAAGAGCTCACAGTGAAAACAGCACAAAAGAAAACATTTTCTTTCAGTCTGTCTCTTTCCATGTGCTTTTTAAAAATTAAGGATGTAACTGAACAGGTGTCAGAGGGCAGAACAAGGTTTGGGAGTCTAACAGCAGCTCTGGGTGTGAAACAAGAGCTATAGATAAAGCTGAGGTTAAAATACAGCATCACTTTCCAAAGCATCATCAAAAGACGCAGGATAAAGCCATCTTCTTACATGCATATAAAATAACTGTCAAAGTAAGCAAACTTACCAGTACATTCTGTCTGCTTTTTAAGGGTCTAAATGCTGCAATTAGCTCTCCATACCTAAGTCTCACTCTCTGGTGTAAAGCCTTGGCACAATATTGGGCTAACACTGCTGTGCTACTTCTACATGGATGTGCTTCTAACAGCATCGATCTGCACTGCATGCAGACAGTGCCTCGAACCAGCACAGGCTAGGATATCCGTGTGATTCCCCACCACACAGTGAAGATGCACGCTTCAATACCTTGAAGGAATTATGAATTTTCACCTCCTTTGCTAGCTATTAACATATGAGCTATGCACTAAGGGGTAGCTAAAGGGAATTCATCTAAATTTTAAAGGAAAAACTTAAGACCATGCCAGTCACAATCTATATATTTTCCTGATATATTTCCAGGTTTACATTTTCAGAGTTTAACTGACAAACAATCAAACCTAGTTTGCATCCTATTGTTACAATTATGAGAAATTAGAAGAGACTTCCTTTCCAATACAGAGAAACTTCGTGCTTAAAACCAGCTTCTTTCTCACCAATACTCTCTTAAACAACATGTTATACTGGGCAAAGACAATCTTCAGAAAGCCACAAATCAGATATTACATAAAGATATTCCGGTCTTTTTTTAGAGGGCTTCCTCTTTTCTGATTTAAATAAAACTGAAAGAGAACATAGTTTCGGTCACAATATATGAGAAATAGTTCAGAGAACTATTTCCTCAAAATCTTCGCTACTCAATAAATTATTTTTAAAAAATTTAAAAAGTGCAAAAATTCCTGCATGTTGAAATTCCTGAATGTTGAAAACTCATTACTATTCTCTTTCACTTTTATTTTAAATATTCTAAGTTTACATTCAAAATAAAAGTTTTGGTATCAAAACCCACAATCCTCAAGTAACTAGAAATAAAAAACTGTCCAACTCTGTGAATTTCCCACCCTCCTAAATCTCCATTTTGGTAGCAGCTGAATCAATGGCACAGATGAATGGTAACAAACCAGTACTAAGGAAGAGGAGACACCAAGATAACTTCCAGCATCGTAAAGAAGTGCAAAATATAGGTGCTATGCAAGTACAAAAAAATAAAACAACATCCATATTCATATATTGCAGCAGCCTCGGCACTGCTTAGAGATAATATTGCATCAAAACCAAACTGCAGTAGTATCATTCAGAAATGGCCTCTGTTGCCAAACACTTGAAACCAATCTTCACATATCAAAAATGGAGGGGAAAAAAGCATCTCCTTCCAAAGCCCATGACTCTTCCAATGATCAAAAAAAGTACTATGTCTGTGTTCACAATTAGAAATATTAACCACAATCTACTCTCATAACATATATCTCTTATTCACCAGCACTTTTACAGCTTTCTTGGGAAGTATAGTGCCTCTAATTTTAAGCCTGCAGCATATACAGGTCTTGTTCAACATGTTGTTCAACAATAAACAGCACTCACACATTTGAAAACTATATTTGGAGCACTAATTTAACATTATCATATCTTCACAAGAACGATGCAGCAGAAGAGACATCACTGCCATATTCTCTAATACCAAATATATATTCTCTAATGCTGTTGTAGTTCTGCATAGATACTTTCTCTAGTTCTGGAAAAATATCCCCCCAAATTCAGTGATTTCTTTGGGACTTTCAGCTTTTTTGTCTTTTCCTCCAAATCACTGTATACAAGTAACTGGGTAGATGGTGAAAAAACCCCATGAGAACCTTTTACTCCCACAGTAGTTTCCCACTTCTCCAAAAATAAACATACCACTATGTTTTTACACTTGCTTTAGGTTCCACTACATAACTTTCTGAGGGGGAAGGGGGTTTCCACTTTATATACACAGTGGTATTGCAGTATCAGTGCTAGCAGGAAGCCCTTCTCTTTACAAGTAAAAAGGGAAGCTGCCTGCCTGCAGTTTTCTGAAGTCACAGCCTAGGTTTAACCCTTTATGGGCACATCCACCTTTCACCAAAGCCAAACCCATTCAGTCTTTTCAAATGTGATATGTGGTTGCAAGAAGCAGAATAAGAAGTGACAAGAAGAAGTGTTGATTGCATCCATGCGTATGCCTAATTCACAATGCAGCAACAACAAAAGGTCACATCTTGCTAATTCTGAAGGTCAAAACAAACTGCCTGGCAACTGCACAAGGATCGCATTTACACCATGGCATTAAGAGTCATTCTCAGATTCTCAGGCATGATGTACAGTATGTCCTGCTATAGAATTATTTGTCATCCTCACAAGCAGAAAGGAAAAACAAAAGGAGATACCCTACAACAGGAAGGCAGTACTTTGGTATTAGAACACTTTAGGTTTTACTGAAAAAAGATCTTTAAAACGAAGCAGCATAAACACAGCTGGCTTCCTGGTAAACGTGTTTGCCAATAACATAATCTAAATACAACTGTGTGCTCCTACTGCATTAAGTTCTGATGGCATCTACAGCACAGCTTGGAAGGCCTGCCAGAAGGTCTTTGAACTATTTATACGGAAGTCATATTCATCTTCAAAGTCACTGGAGAAGCTCTGGTCAATCAGTAACTTATTGATTTTTTTAAAAACAAACAAAAAACCACAAACAAAATAATAATTTTTCACCAGTTGCAGGCAAAATCTGCAGCTGTTAACACGGAAGTGGAGCAGTATTTCTTCATTAATAATATCAACATGGAAAACCTTGTTCCATATGAAAGTAACATACATACATCCAACTCAAAATTGCATTTTTCTTGTTTCTTGCTTACTTCCTATATTTCCTTTTGTTTGTATAATGAAAATCAAAGAAATGAGGTTATGCATTGAAAATAGAGATACTTTGATTTAAAATAATCCATAGATTAAGTGAGACCACATGATCCCTAGAAGTATTTTAAGTGTTCGTTTAAACTAAGACCTTGATCAAGCACCAACTGAAAACAAAATTCATCAGTGACATTGAATCATTTCAGGAAACTCAGACTTGAAGGCAGAAGTATACTAAGATTTAGTCCTTAATTTGTTACAGCCATGAAGTCATTATAGCACTCATAACTGACTGTTAATCTACTTGGTGTAAAATATTAGAAAATATTTATACATTTGTTCACACACAAATTTTTGTGCAAATAAGTGTTATATTTTAGTCTGATTTTCCAGGGAAATGAGTTTTGTGTGCTTATTCCACCTGTCTGTCAAATTCCCTAATTCCAATGAGTGATTCAAATTTGAAAAAGTAGAGATCTCTGTGCTAAATAAATACCTGCTCAGAGAAGAACAACTCAGGTTAGTGCCATCCCTGAAGGAAAAGAGCTTCAGCTGTAATAGACCCTTGTGGCTGGTCCAGCCTCACAACTCGATTTTAATTTCATATTTAGAAGAACAATAAAAATCTTGAAACTACAAACAGCTGCACCCAACTCAGCAGTACTAATCACAACAAAAGTTCAGCTTCGTAGTGTAGCAACAGGGAATTTTCTGCAGAGAAAAAAGTATGCAAAAAACCTCAAGTCCTACTAAAAACCTACAAGAGTGCATTCTGAAGTCAGTTTGTGGTGAATTATCTCTGTGTGTATCACAACTACGGTGCGTCTCGAAACAGTTCAAACTTTGATTCTCTCCAGCCCACTTCATCTTAGGTGCCAATAGAATTGTCGCCAGTTTATCTAGATCCTTTATCTTTATGACACATTTAAGACAGTTTAGTAGATATTAAACCTATATATAGTTCATGATTTATCCATCATTCTGATGAGACATGATTGTGCTGTCACTTTCCTTTATGCTGCCACGGTACTTCTCAAGAAGAAAGGAAGATTTATAATTATTCTTCTATCACCATAACCACATTAAGGAATAAAATTCTAAATTCCAAGGCTTTTGTTGAACAGTTTTCAGAATGCAGTTCAATAGCTCACCAATTGAGCTATGTAAACATTATTGATATTTTAGTAGATATTGCTTCTTAGTGACTATTACTAAACTGCTGTCATTGGGGCTGGGGGGGTGATTAACCCTCCCAACCCCTTTCTTATTGCCCTTTTCTTGACACCTAGGATATAAAATTCTGCCTTTTCCCCATTTTTTGTAATACCACAATTTGTGCTATTTCTTCTTTATGACCCTCCCCCTCTCTAAAACTATGCATGTCAAATTTTCTTCTAGTATGAAAGCATATTTTCAGTGGAAAATAACATTGTGTTCTGAATAGTAATCCATTGTACCCCTTGTTTTAAGGGGAAGGAGGCAAGACACATGACAAAAATCATAGAGTGAAATAGCTGGAAGTCCACCCACTGGGAAAGGCTGGATGGCAGAACCACTGTGCAATGCTGCTGTAAAGAAATGCAAAGTAAGTATTATTTTACTTTTTATGATTCATGCATAAAAGTTCCATTTTTATTTGAAAGTACTGGTGCAGGATAATTTATAGTTAGAGATTTATATTGCTAAGAAACCACATTGAGCAGTCTTAGACTTGAATAAGAATTAGCTCAGACATTAGAAGCAGGCGCAGAAAGAATCATTTTGAAGCTAAATTGTGCACTTGGAAATGCAGGCAAATGACACTGAACAGGAGCAAAGGTTCATTGCAAAATTCAATATTGTTGGTATTTGCTTTCAAAACCCTCTTACCCTCCTTCCCCCATCCATCCTTTCCTTACACCACTCCAGAAAAATCTCTGATTAAGGGACTCATTACGTGCAGCTCAGCCATACACTTCTCCAACATCCACGTCTCAGATCTCATCTAAGAACACATGTCACTTGTAAAACTCAAATTGTTCTTACCTGTTATTATCATTCATCTCAAATACCATGCCCCATACAAGATTAAATATATTCCACTAACCTCATCCAAATGTATGCTACTAGCAGATAACAACATCATTGTCTTGTTACCTTCCCTTTCTAAACTATTCCTCCATGGAAATGCAAGCTCCATTTCCATAAAGGTACGTCATCTTTTCCAATCAACTTTATGCTTTCTTCCTCATTTCCTTTGCCAGTTATTCAGTTTGCCAAGCTCCCTTATTGCTACATCCTTATTTAAATTTCTATACCTTTATACAAAACCCAATACAAAAACCTAACAAGCCTACTACTGACACACTGTCTTCATTAGCTTACAAACTAAATTACCTATGTAGAAAATTCATTTTGCTGTTTCCTGATTTGCCTCTGCTGGGAAGATTTCAGATTGTAGACATAAATAGATAGAGAGAATTTCTTTTATTATTATTTTACCTATCTAGGTTATAATACCACTAAGGAAATAGATTCAGGTTTCCAACCAGGATGCATCTAGTATTTTTTCTATATGATTTAACTGAGCTTCTGAAGAATGTTTGGTATGCTATGGATGTTACTGTGCAAAAATAAAGTACAAAGAATGATCTAATGAAAACTGATATTTTTTGAAAAAAAATAGATATATAGAATCAATAAGTTTAGTTCAAGAGTGTTGGTTCCTAGCTGTCAGGTCACCATAGAAAACATTGTAAATAATCTCCAAATGTCTTTACAGGAATTTTATGTTTTCCTAAAAAAGATAATCAAATTAAGTCATTTGAGAGATGCTGCTCTAAAATCATACTAAACCAAACCCACAATTTAGGAGAAATTTTAGCAGCAATGATATAAGAAAGCAGCCAGTTAGAAATACCCATCCAAAACATACTTCCTTTCTTTCACAACATCTGTACACTCGTTTAAGTGGCACATCAGTTCCTATAACCCTATAAGTAGAAAAAACAGCAGAACAGCTTTGGTTTCGCTGCAGCTCAAGGAGAACCATGGCAGGAATGGAAGTTCCCAGTCAGTACCCGGCAGCCCGGCACATGACACCTACGTAGTGGAAGGCTGAAACTCAGAATTTCCTCTCGTGCTCTACCCTCTGTCGCACTTTCGTTTTTTCTGGGGTATAACTGTAATGGAAAACACAGGACTCGCCACGGTCCCCAGCACAATTTGCCTGAATGTAGATGTGAGAGCAGAGAAGCAGCTATTTGCTTCCATGGCAGCATAAAGCAGGGACAGACTCCAGAGTGCAGGGTGCCCCAGCTGCGAGAAGACATGGTCCTTGAGACCCCGGTAAGTTTTGCACAGTGCTGCGCTCTATTCTATCCGTTCCCATGTGCTGCTTGTGTTTTAGGAGGCATACACACCGCTGCGCAAACTACAGCGAGAGCATCTAGGTGTTGTGCTGGCTGCCAGAGTTCAGTCATCAAGAGACAGCTAGCCGTGTGTGATTGAGAATAACTTAATACTATGTTACAGAGAAAGCATATTTAAGATTGTGATGCAGTTTTTAAACTCACTGGTTGTTCTGTGCCTCGTGTCATACTTGGATCACATGTAATGCATTGATAATACACAGAAGAAAGACTACGCGATGGGAGCTTTATAGGATGTTTTGGAGAAATGGAAACAGAGGTTTATATTTCATGTTATTGTTAATGTATTATTCATGTTATGTGGTACAGGTGTATTGTTTTTTCCCTCTTGAGTGAAATACCAGAAAAGACAGAAACATCAGTTTGAATGAACATTCACCGAGTGTGATTGTTTCAGTATTGTGCAGGCAGGTTTAAAGTGATGCAGTACGCTGAGAGGCTCTAAACATAGAATCAAAAGTTCAGCTTTCCAGGTATGTCTGAATTTGCCTTTTGGAGTCAGCCCATCCCAAGGCCCAGGAGGTGGCTCCTCAGAATACCAATAACCAAGTTTCAGAAATCCAAGTCAGAATTAGGTATTTTGACTCAAAGATATCTATCTTTCTCAGTAACTTTTTTTTTTCCAGGTTAATTAAATAGACAAAGAAAGAGCAATACCAGCACTGAAATTTCAACAGCAATTCAACATTTAAACTGCAGTAAAATATGCCTTCTGTTAGTCTATGCAACAGAATAAAGAATATTTTCTGTATGTTCAAAAATTAGCTTGTTGTGGTATATTACAAATAAAAACAATTAGAAAGTGAGAGCTTTTATTTCAGACATGTGGGATTTACCACTTCCAGAGAACATGATTCAGGAGTGTTTTCAGTATAACTTCTGCTAGATCAGAAACTCTATTACAGTACTTTGCAGAGAAATGAATGTTTCTGCTGCAGCAAACAAGATCCAATCCCGCACTGAGTTTTTCAGTCTGGTGAATTTAATCTCTAAGTGGATTGGTAGGGACCTGATGCACATAAGCCGTGCAATCCTTTGAGAAACGATTTTCAAATTAAGTAATAAGATATTGCACTTCTTACAGCTTATTAGAAAGAAACAGTGAGCAGCAACAGCACATAGCTACTATGCCTGGGATTTAAAAGCTGGATTTAGCTGTCATGTCCATAATTCTTAGCGCATTGGTTATGTAAAGGAGTAGGTGAGATGAGGGTTTAGTTTCATATTAACGAAAGTAAAAGGGCTCTATGGAATGTAATTGCAGGATTAGTAAAAAGTATAAGGCAGCTTTGCTCCACTATTTACATATCAAGACAATTTATGGAAATCCTCAGTAATTGAAAATGAGATTCAGAAACACCTTGCTCTTAAATTAATGGACAAGCAATATAACTTTTCATGTTAAAATATTACATATAGAGAAGAAATAAGTAAATTTTCACAAGCTATTTTAAAGTTTTTCTCCCCAAGGAAAAAGAGTAAGATGAGAGAGCTTCTTGACCAAGACTGATAGTTACGAGAGTAATAACTCTGCAAGTTTCCAGATATTCAAATGTCTTACACGTTCACAAGATTTCTATACATCTAAACATTTTGACAGTATTTGCCAATCTTCTTCAGGTGGAAAGGTAAGGGTAAAGGGAAAGACCAAGTAAGCATCTTGAGAATAACTTGGTAGAGGTAACATCACAGTATGGGGACAACACCTAAGAGAAACTATAAAGACTACAGATGAGATGGGTCAAAACATGGAGGGTTTTAATGAACCTAGCTTGGCAGACAAACTAAAATGATTAGAACTAAGGACAGAAACTGTCAAGTCTGGTAGCAATATGTACAATTCTCAGCACAGAAAATGAGGTTATGATAAAAACCATCTTTAGCAAAGCTGCCACCTCAAAACCAGAATGGCACAAAAATTTGAGATTGCACACCAGAATGCCTCAGTGAAGACTACAAAAGTAGCAGCTAAATTTAGGATAAACAAGTACTACGGAAGCAAATTACAAAACAGAAGTAAAAGCCATTGAACTTAGTCTCATAAAAGCATCACATACTGGTGGAACAAGCAATCAAGTTTTATATGATTGCAAAAAGGGGGATAGCTAAAAAAAAAATAAATACAAAAACATTAAAGAGGACTGAAGTGGAAATGTTTCCTTGGAATTCACACAAAGCCAGTGACTATTGCTTTCTAATTTGTGCAAACCAATTTCAGAACCTTCCCAATGACACAGAAAAAGTTCCCATCTCATGCAACATAGATGACGTTTTAGAGGAGCTGAAGACATAGCAAATGCATAAACAGTTCACGTATTGAAATAACTTTTTGATGTTTGATGTATAAAGTAAGGACCTCCAGTTTCATCCTTTAGCTGTGATTGTAACAGAGTTAGATTAGCCTTTGTCACACAGCCATACTTGCACAAGCCCTTGCACGACTTCTCTCCCGTCCTAAGGAGACACAGATCAACCTCGCTGTCACATCCCATTAGGAGGAGAGCTGATAAAATGTACTGGGATTCCAAGGTGACACAGCTTCTTTCATTACGTTTGTCACAATATTGATTAGATTAGGTCTGAAGCCCTTCTATGGCCTGCTACTGACCCATCACATCTCCTGGGAAATTCTGTAGAGTGGGGAAACAAAATTGAAAATGACTGGAACAATAGAGATGTTTGTGATGGTTATAGCTCATGGGACTCACATGGATGTGACAAGTGCTGATTTTTACTAACTATGCATCCTAATCCATTAATCCCAAACTTGACAACTAAATATTACATTATCTTCTTCACCGTAGTTAGTCTTCGGGAGCTTAATAACGTGAAAATAACACATCAAATATTTTTACTTCTTTCACTGGAGTAAATAACAATGTGGTCTAAGTGCTGCCTAGTTCATTTCACCCACCAAAAATGTAAAGAGTAAATAAAAGAGCAGGTAGGTTTGCTCTCTGTAAAGCTTTATATCAGTTGTCTTCTGCAATATGTTTAGATTTAGATATTACACTGCCTGCAGGATCACTGGTGATGTTTCAAGTCAGAGACCTGTGCAACTGAGCCATATGGCATTCAGCTAATCTTAGCAGTCAATAGCTAAAAGACCCCTATACCTGCTCTTATGTTTTCAACAGGCTTTACTTATTGGCATCAAGCACTTCTAATGTAATACATGCCGTTCACTGAGGTAGTCTATGTATGTCACAGATTTGACAGTTCTGAAGGCACAAAGGACTAATATGAATTGCTAAAAGCATTTTTTGATTTAGACAGAATGGAGGTTAGAGATTTTTTTCTTCCTTTTTAAGAATAAGGTATTTTTTTCCTCTTTCACACAAGCTACCCGTACAAATACCATGAGTAGGCACATCTGAGCTACAAGGAACCAGAGAAATAAGTTCAGTAAATGTCACTCCTTTTCCCTACGCCTTTACCTCCCACATGTAACACCCACTCCTCTGACAGCACCAAAACTATGGGCTGATTTTTCTTTTTCTTCCAAGCATTCCCTCCTCCTCCTAATCTTCACACAGCTTTGCAAAGTACAATAGCTAAGCAATTATCATCCTATAAGTAAAATAAACATTCCTATTTGTGGAAGGGAAATTGTAGTGTATCTGTCACACTCAGTAACACCACCCGAGACAAGATGACACACACTGTGATAGCCTGGGAACCACAAGCTCCCATGAAACATTAGTTTCCAAATTTGCTTCTTGTATGCTTTGGAGGACAAAGCAAAAATTTCATTCCAGTTAAGCAGAACAGAGTATTGCATCTAGATCCTTTATTTATGTCCCTGGGAGTAGAAAAACCCTATCAAGAGAATAAAAAATTAAATCTGATATTTACCTAAATGTACCCATGAAAATACACATTCCAGGTTGTTACTTTGATCCTTTTCACAACTTCTAAATTGTCTTCAAAATTAAGTCCTGGAAATTCTTTCACCTTTTCTTAAACTGGCCATGCTTTTACACTCAGGGGAAAAAAAAAAAAAAAGAAAAAGGAGTGGAGTTTCTCTTAATATTATCCTAGCTTTATTTCATAGAAATTTTTTGTATATTACTGAAAGATTTGATGGAGTAATTAACTTTCCATTGAAAAAGACTAAAAATTAAGGGGACACAGGGTAAGAACAATAATCAGTTATGGATTCAGTTTAATTAGACTTGCCTTGAATACGCTCTAGGACACTTAAAGACATTAATCTACATCTATAGCTGTAAAGATTACTCTAAGCTCCAAGAAACTCAGACAATGTATCTTCATGTTTTGCAGAATCTTGCCTGTAGGTTACTTCTGTGCAGACTTCAATTAAGTTACAATAACAGTTTTTTACATCCAAAAATTGTGGTTTGCACCTGGAAACGTCAAAGAACTGCTCTTCTGAGGACTGCCTGAGAATAGTGGATTGATTTTTTTAAGCTTTAAGGGCTGAAAATTTTGTGGGAGGTTTCAGCCAGAATTAAATTTTTTTCCTTGGAAGGGTACCAGTCATCTCTCAAAGAAAAACGTTTAGACAATCCTCTCCTGATCCACCAAAAAATATTTTCTAGTTACAGTAATTATGTTACGCTTACATCCTTGTTCATACCAGTAAAAGTGGTACAATAGCTACACCACTCACACGTTGCAAAAGAAGGAAAACCTGAGCACAGACCAAATGGAAAAAGTGACCATCATAATAAAAAAGTGACCAACATCATAATAAAGAACAAAGGTATTTTGTTGTATAGAGGTATTTTTGTTTTAAATACCACCATTAACTTTTGCACTGAACAGATCACACATACCTAAAAGACTTTTCTCTTGAAACTCTTCATTCACATTAAGGTGGGAAGCAACTTTCCTTCCTCGAAGAAAGTAATATGCGGTGTGCACCCATGGAGAAAATAACTTTTGACAACTTTTAAATGGCTTTCGTGCTTTAAGGTCAAAGATTCTCGCACACTCTACTAGGTTTTGTCCCACTTCCTCGTTCCTATCTCTTCATGCTCTTTTCTGCATTCCCTCCTTGTACAGAATACTTTCCCAGCTCATCCGTGTCTCCTGCTGTTCTCCTCAGCACAAACCTGCTGTCTGCCTTGTTCCCTTCTCCATACTAATCTGGTCATGCAGCCCAGCTGTCTTTTATAGCATTCTTAATTACATTCCCCTCCTATCAATTGCTGGTCTCTTCATTACCACTGCTGGGTTTGGTTACCAGGAATCGGATTTACTCCCATTCCCTGTTTCCCTTCACCCCTTACCATCTTCTGGTCTAAACAAAGAAATGCACTAGACCTGCACACGCAAGCCTTTACATATCTCCAGCTATGTCAAATGGTCATCTGTAACCCAGAAAGAAGAAACATTAGCTGAAGACTGAGAGTACCTGCAGTGTGTAGATCACAGACAACAGAAATGGACTTGACATAGCTAGGGTTTGGGGTTTTTTTTATGATTTAAAATGTATCTTTCCACTACAAGAACTGAAAGCTAAGATATCCTAACTCAGCTGGCTCTCAGCTGCATGAGTTTGTTACTTTGCAAGCTTCAGAAGGAGGCCACAAAAAGAGGGTGGAGATGCAAAGAGCAATGTAATTCTTTTGGACCATGCACAGCTTGCTTGTGCCAGGGTGCTCTCTTCCTGGGTGAACGTTTCAGCCAGGGAATCTCAGGTATAAATGTGTCCCCTGCCCACACTCTCTTCTCACCTGCAGAGAAAGAGTTTGCAAGTCAAGTTTGAAGAGTACTGTAGAGCATGTTAAAAAAAAAGTGTACAGGAACCCACTTCTTTGAAATTGCTGACATTTTGGAGGATGAAAGAAGCCTGAAATCTCTAGGGCTCCATCCTCACAGGCACTAAAAAAAAAAACCTCCTGCAAAAGAAAAGAAATAGAAGAAGAAAAACTGCCTATTGGTATTTAGAAGTTCATATATTTAAGGCCCTTGAGAAAGGAAATAGGTTAGGAAACTGACAGTGAAAAATATCAGATTGAAAATAAGTCTGATTTTCTGATACAAGTTTTAATATTTTTTTTTAAATGAGAAATAGGCCTTAAAATGAAATAAAAATAATCTGCAAAAGCAATACCAATACAACTTAGCCACCAAAGGGCAAGAAGTTAGGAAAACACAGGCTAGGAATAGTCTGACCAAATTTAATTTTCTTTCAGGTTCTGTACATGTTTATCAGCAACAGGCATCCCATTGCAGTTTTTGCCACCAAGCAACAATAGAAATGAATGTTACTCTCTTTTTTTTTCTTTTTTTAATGCAAGTAATAACCTGTCTTACAACAGAGTAACTGAAACCTAAAATTGGTACTGTCAATATTGAGGGACAGTGTATTACCATCTCTCAGTAATACACTCAACCATTTTAGCCAATCTGGATTCTTATAGCCATAACACATCAAGACTAGCATTATTTATCTCATGCTGATGATGTCTGCAAAGGTAACACTGAATAAGGTATTGCTAGCTTTGAAAATAATTTGAAATGACAATAGTAAGTCTGCACTACTTGAAGAGAAGGAACATGGGCAAGTCAGGAAAGCAAAGCAGCAGCTGAGGTGGGATACCACCAGACCCCGGTTATGTCTGTATGTTTCTCTTGTACCTGGGTCCCTGGGAGCCACAGGAACTACGGACACAAAGTAGGGTAATTGCCACGTTTCTCTCACTTAGCGATGAAGCATCCATATGTGTTTCACAACTACCAAACAGATGGCAGTACCAAATGCTTCCAAATTATAACCAGAATCTAGTTTGGACACATTCTTTCATATTACTTTCTGCCACATCTTTTGACCTTGCTTTTGCCATAGAAAAAAGCTGTGAATACAGTATTTGCACACTTAAATGAAAGAAGGAACTGGTATCCATTCCATTTTTCATTTTTGAAGGTCTTAAGGGAGGAGTGAGCACGAACAGTAAATAAATAGCTTAATCTTAAGGAACGGATTGTAAGCAACTAAAGCTTTGCCTCTTGCAAAACTGTAGTCCGTGTGATTAATGGTTCAGGAATTATATTAAAGAGCAGTAGCTTTCCCTGTAGAATGGTGATACCCAGGAGAACAGAGTCTCTGCTTTGTGTGAGAAAATGAAATTTGATTTGTGTATTCTAAATAAACAAATAACAATGTCTTAATTTAGATAGATCTCTTTACAAAAGCAGCATCTTTCCCATTTTGATCACAAACAGAAAAGAAGTATATATGCCAGGGAGAATCTACACAAAGTCATCCTCTCTTGTAATTAATAACAAATTGATTGCCATTACATGGCTCAGCACCTTCCAGTATCATGACTCAGATCTGCGCTGTAAAAGCTGTACACACTGCTAAAAGCTCCGTTCTTAAAGGGCTGTTTGTGCTACAGGAAATGGATAATAGTCAGCAGATGGAGTAAAGAAGGTTTTAGAGCTTCAGCAAAGATAACATCTTAGAAGCTTTTGTTGTTGTGGAGTTCACCCCTAACTACTTGGTACTTTCTCAGCATTCAGATCAAGCAACAGGATCAGGCATTTGATGACTGAACTTAATTGACTGTAGCAGACTACTGAATTGTTAAAGGATACAGAAAATTCCATAAAAATAAAGATTATATGCTGAGTACACACGCACACACAGATGTAAATCAGCACTAACCAGTGTTCAAGCCAGAGGTGCCCTTTCCAGGCTCTCCCCCCACCTTTGCTGGTGGCTTGGGAAGGCTGGCTCTTCCCAAAGACTGACTTTCCCACTCTGTTCCCATGACAGCGAGCTCCTATTTCACCACAAGTTTAGCAACTCTTTTCTGCACCATAGTCACTGATTAATGCCCTGACCCTTGACTCATTAACCTCAGCAGTAACAAAACAGAAGGCAAAGGCTTGCAGCCCCAGATTTTAAATTGCTTTAAGTATGGACCTTCTGTGTAGCAACTGTGGGACTTGTAGAGTTTGCGTGAATNCCCCCAGCCTTTTCTGAAATTTAATAGCAATAAAGAAGTGAATGGCTAACTGAACCAACACAACCTTAAATAATTCAAAGGATCACATTCTTTGCGTACCTCAAAATCCAGAACAGCTCACGTGACAGTAAACAAGTTTTTAATCAATTCTAAAATGATAAGAATACAGAAGACAGATAACAGTAAGATTTAATTTAGTTTCTATTGGGCAGAATTTTAGAAACCCTGAACACTCCTTCCCTAGAAAACTGAAATAGGAACACAACTTTTAAATAAACTTCTTCTGGGCACAGCTGCAGGGAACGGTTCACAATCAAGCAGTCCTTGAAATGTTCTCTTGCCATTTACTGTGGGCGCAGCGCAGTTTTAATCCACTGCAAGGAGCTTCAGCTATGCCGAGGAGGTTTGTTCTTCATGCTGACTCTAACTAGAAAAACCCTGAAAAAGACCAGGCCATTGCACCACAGGGGCTCAAACGATCCCCGTGCTTCCCCTGAGGGGAAAAGCCAAGCAAGGCTGCAAAATGGAAGTCAAATGCTCAGACGAAACCTGGGGCTTAGAAAAAAAAGGCAGCAAACGGTTAGGAGTCTGGGCCACCCAAGCTCTCCTTCTAGCCCCACAGTTCACCCAGTGTGACCCAGGCCAGCTACTTACTCGCTTGCCTTTCTTAGTTGCCCCCCACACAACATGAAGGTGCCAGGGGCTGCTGCCGGGCAGGCTCTGTGCCGCCTGGCTTTGGCACAGCAGCACGCCAGGGCATCAAGGCACTCCTGCAGCACACACGCACGCACACCAGTGGGTGACAGGCACGTTGTGAGAATCAGCTCAGGGTTTCAGTGGCTTGTTTGAAGTTCAAGGGAACGCTAGCTACATTTCAAAGCAATGCTGGCACTAAGCAATGAAGAAGGAGGACTTTTACAGTTTAAAAGATTCGATTTCTTGACTTTTCAAAGAGAGTAGCAAGTAGGATGGCGAGGCTGCACAGTTGGTGGGGAAGCACAGGGGCCAGAGGCTCGGCAGGAGGCTGAGCTCAACGGGCTGGGGAGGGGTACACAGCCAAACCCCAGAAGCAGTCAGAGATCACAGCCCAAGTACAGTCCTGGTGAACAGCAGTTCCCTTCCCAGATTTGAAATGATGGCAAGGAAAGAAATGGCTATGCTTGCTGGTATTGAAACAAGCCCGGAGAGCAGAAGGGAATGCTTCCCCTATGCTGCACAGGCTGCTACAGAGCGTGCCAGCAGGCACTGCCGCTGAACAGCTGGACGAGTAGGCACGGGCAGGAGCATAAACATGTAGCCTTAAGGATATTCACCACTGACATCAGGAACAACCGATCAGTTGTTAGCGTTCCAGTGACTGAGTCACAAGAAACTGGCACTCCATTTGGCATTTACAGTTGCTTCTGCAGCAATGTGCTTTGCAATACACCAGCATCTTACTGCTACAGTGCTCCTAACCTCCACTTGGGATACCTTCATCCCTGTGTTTTGATCCAGTTATTTTCAATCCTCAGTAAAGTTACTTTAGGTATGAAAAAAAAAAAAAAAAANACCAAAAAAAAAACCACACCTGGGAAGGGGTGATGAAGGAAACATAACTGCTTGTCTCTTACAGTTATATCTGTAATTCCAATCACAAATTATTCTTTTACCTAATTGTCAGACAGAAAAAGCTACTGCCAGCACTTTACAACCTGGTTTTAAATGCTCACAATATCTATTTAAATTAGCAAGTAATCAGCACCCACAGCAATTAACATCACATACAGAGTACTCCAGTTGTGCATTCTCTAGTTGTTCTTTTCCCCCATGGAAATCTTTATTGCAGGGAGCTTGTTTTGACAAGTTATCTGTTTTTTTTTATACAAGAACTCTAGGTACTTTTCACTCAGATTTTCAGTTTCAGTTAGTCACTATATCCTCAAGGTGTATGAACTATCAACATAAAATAACAAACAGAGCTCAATCAAAAATCAGTTTCCTCTTCCTTATGTATTATGACTTTTTTCTCCTGAGTTCGCCAGGGAAATTAACAGAAGATTTTTCAATATCAGTTATTAATAGAAAAAGACCACTCTTGAAATAGAATGGATCTAACAACCAACAGATGTCTGAATTTGGCCAATTCAGTCTGAATTTTTGGCCATAGCTATTTGCATGTTATGACGAGAACCAAACTGACAGATACTGATGGCACTATCAAAACTAAACCAATGCTCAGCTATATTGAATCTATAAAGCATGCATTTCTTGTCAATTCTCATTCTTTTTCAATTCACCTTCCCCACAGAAAACATCTTCCCCCATACTTGTCACAAGCAAAGTCATTTTTGTTCACGTAAGTGATCATAGCAGGAGTGCTACCAAAAACATTGGTCCCCAGACCAAAGTACTACATAAGAGACCATCTAGAGAATTACAACTGGATACCTGTCCTGTGGAAGCTTGCGACCCATCTGATGCAAGTCACATATGATGCCTTTCTTCTCTGGTGTATTTCTTCATTGACAATAACTATTCCTTTAATATTACAGACATAGCATACATACAGACAGTAAAAAACTCAATTTTGAAATAATGACAAAGAATGCCTTTCGATTTCTGACAATACATGGAATGAAAGATATGATTCCTAATATGGTAGGGTGTTGAGGCCATATGTATATTTACAACATAGAATTAGTGAAAAAAAATAATTAAAAATGGCTAACAAAATCTCTCAAACCAAGCAGGTAACATGCAAGGTTAATGAGGTTTGCACCAAACCTGGGCTAAGTTTTGGGAGCTAAGGATGATTTTAGCATTTTTAGGTGGTAATATAGTTTGTAGGAAAAGAGAGAACAGCTGCTGTTTCTGTGGAGCTTTGCATTTGAATTTCCTGGGTTTGTTCTAACCCTTATAAACTCAAAACAAAACTTAGTTGGTGTGAACTGAAACAAGAGGTTTGAATGAAGAAACTGAGTGGAAACCACTGAGCCCAAGAATCAAAACCAATCTTTGGACCTCCATTGCACATACACCTGGCAAGCCTGATGCAAATACTAGTTTTCCTTCCATATAATTCTAAGCCCCGCTAATCTTTTCCCTAAAACTAAACATTTGGTGGCCACCGAAAGATGGAATTAATTTGAAATAGCATCTCCTAATGAGCAAATAAAGATCACATACCTCAGGACCTACTCATGCAAGAGCAAGGAAATTACCTTTGCTTATTTCGTTTTGAAGAGAAGGAGAGAGAGAACTGGAACTGTGGCCAGAGAAGAGAAATTTATGAGAAATGCAAGTTGCGTGGTTCAGGCAGCTTTGGGGAGCTCTGAAAGATTTTAGGTGGACAGATTGCTTTCTCATTAGTGAAGGGGCCCTGACTCTAGATCTGCTGAACTCTCTCTGAGTGGAAGGCTATTCAACTCTCTCCTTTGATTGAAAGCACGAGCCTGTTCCTTATGAGCTTTAGTAGTTTGGGGAAGGTGGAAGAGGATGGCTAGAGGAAGGTAGCAAAAAATGCTAGTAGGTGAACATGGGACTTCAAGGGATTTGCAGGACAGGCCTTTGGAGAAAGGATAGAAGCTTACAGGGTAAGTGATGCCTTTGGGCTATTTTTCTTTCCTTGTTGTTCACCAATATGTTAAGAAGAAAACTTCCCTGCATCTTCAGTCCAGCCTTACCCTCCTACTTTCTCATAGCCTAACAAATTATTTATTCTGTTAGCATGGAACTACTAAAATTGCAAATTTTTTTTTTTTTTTGGTGGGTATCAGCTGTATTTGAGTATTGCTAAAAAAAATACTAAATAATTAAAATCCTGACCATCTTTACTGGTGCAACAGGGAACATGCAGCTTGCTATTCTAAATTGTACATAGCTGCAAGCTCTTGTCAGATTTTGTGTGGGACTGAAATGTTCTTCTAGTCCTTCGCAGCTGAAAGCAGAGCACAGATTATCACTGAAGGGGTAGGAAAGATAATTTTGGGACATTTGCCATAGCTATACAGGTTCGCTCCTCAGTGATCATAACTGTAAGCAGATCATTTAGCTAGTTCGGTTTTGAGGACTGTATTGCCAGCTGTTTCTGTTAAAGGTTCCCTTGCTATATTGAAAAAAGATAAAAAATACAGTTGAAAGAAATCCACATGTGGCAAATGGCCATGATAGGTACTTGCTTGTAGGTAAAGGGCAAAAAACAGCAACAGTGTGTCTAAGCCCCGACATGTACTCTAAAGGGACAGAATCTAAGCTCCTATTAAAATAATTTGGGCATAAGTACCTTCAGTGAATTTTAAAATATTTAAGCATAAAAGAGCTTAAATAAAAAATATTATGAAACATCATTATAATTACTATAGCAGCAGTGTAAGTACACTTCCTTTGTAATGTGAATTGTGAGAGATCAAATTTTAAAGAGCTGATTGATGCTTTTAAAAGATGTAATAATATTATTAGCAGTCGAATTAGTATTTTAATCTTTCAATAGTGATGTAGTCAGCTTGAAATTCATTCACTTGTAGCTGAATCTGTTGAGGCAAGAAGTCTTTAGCTGTTTGTGTGTTTGGAGCAATCCAGAGCTGTAACTTCTGGGAACAGCTTTTTTGTTGCTCAAAGGCAAACTCCAAATTGTTTTATCCTACTGAAGCACTCCAGACCGCGTCTCAGACCAGAGTTCACACACCCAACTAAGGATATGATTTTATTTGTATTCATAAAAGTAGGCATTAATTTACCTGTAAGCCTCCTAGTGTGCATACAACACTGCACTAACTGAAGAGTCCCCTCAGACAGGACTTGTGAATAAAATCCAAACTATTAACAATTGGAGCTCTCTGGCCAAACAGATGCACGTGCATTCAAAATCTAAATCTGACAAATGCAAGATGATATAAATTACATAAATGCAAAAAAATATCACAGAAAAATTAAAGCTATCAACTTCAAAACTATTTGAGCATAATGGACTTGTTAAACATCCTTCCTTTTCATTTTCAATTACTTCAGTATTTCAAAAATCAACAACAAAAGATGTCATTTTGAAGAAAATATGAAATCAAAGTACTAAAAAAGAAAAAAAAAACCCTACCTAGTTGATAACTACTTTCTAACAATAAGTAGCTAAGTAAACTACCTGATTGCCCATCAGGCATAGTAAAAATCATTCTTCAAGATGGAGAAATTTACTGATTTTTTTTTTTTAGATGAACATTTTCTATTATTTATTCATCAACAATATAAAAACTGAAAGGTGCAGAGAAGAACTGTGATCCATTTATAAAGCAAGGGACTAGATTTTCACTTACAGATCTAAAAAACTGTAGTTTGCAAAATTTCAAACAGGAATTCAGCACATGATGTACCTGAGTCACTGCCAGTTTCTTTTATTCGATGTGATGAGATTCAAACCAGCTGCAATGCAAAGCAGTTCTTGTGGCACTCAAACCTAAACTCTGCTCTCTCCATCCTCATCAAAGTCTCAGATACTCAGCATTATCTCCTATTCCTGCAGGAAAATCCATGTGTACATCAAAGGCTAATTCAGCAAAGCAGGACCTTGCATGCTGTATCCCTCCCATGCAGTACTCAGTAAAATCACCCAGCAAATCCAACTACTTGAACAGCAAGCATCTTCCCATTCTCACTGCACTCCTTACCAGTTTTCACCTCAATTTGGGTTGAGTTTGGAAAGGGGAAGGAGGAAACAGTAGAAGAAAAGCACACCTAAGATACCTGGAAGCATTGACGATTTCTCCATAATGGTCCTGCAGCATCAAAGGGAGAGGGATGATTAGATAAAGCCACAAGTAAAGATTGATTTTCAGTGTTATCTAAAACCTACTGAAATCACTTAGATGAGTTCCATAGCCTCCAATGAGTTTTGTGATGAGACTTAGATCTGCAGCACGGGACATGAAAATGTACAGCTCTCCTTCTATAAAGCTATTACAAATTTATCCTCATTTATTTTTGAAAGAGGAACGGGGAATGTCCCAATATCACTAGCAAAACAGTATTTCCTCACTCTTTAAAACACACAGATATATATACCACAAGAACAATGCTGATTGCTGACTTGATGCTCTTTGATGTGTGAATGTGTAAGACAATTGAAGGCATTCCAATTATCTCCAGTTCAAAGTTAGGCCAAAATTAGAAGCAGGTATGAATAATGTATTAGGTTTTAGTAGAAAGAGCAATACTGAGCAGAATAAAGATGAAAGTTTAGCTTAGCTGTGAATATGTGGAAACAGGTAAGCAACAGTGCTTCCTTAAACAGGCACCCTTGGAATTGCACATCCTCAGAAATCCAATTAACAAAGCATATGTCAAAATGGAGTTTTGTGACAGATTATAAATTGCTTTTAAATGCACTTCTGATGTTTTCTGGATAATGCTAGAAGCCTAACTTTTCTGTGAAACTTGCTCAAACTTCTCCGTGAGATTGTTTTAGAAGAAATAACCACATCAAACTGCTTGTCATTTACCATAGTAGCCTAGAACTTTGTCCTGAGTCAAAAAATACATCATGAAAGGGTCACTAGTCACAACATAGGTCAACGTACTGACCTCAGAGGGTGCTAATCAGTCTATTCCACTTCATTTCAGAAAGCTTACCAATTTCACAAAAATCTAGCATTTTAATTAAAGCATAAACAACTTCCAAGTAGTAATGCTTCTAGTTGGATATGCTATTCTTGCTTGGAGGTCTACATCATGTTCCAGATAAAGATGCCCAGTTGAGTAACAGCATTGTCTTATATTCCTACACTTCTGTTTCACTTCACTGATTTTGGGAAAAAGATTAGATCTCAGATTATCATGATAGTGCAGATTGTAAGAATGGGAACATATATATAGACTACTTTGGGTTTTGCACTCTTATCAGAGACCTGCTTTCATTATCTACCTTGTATATATCTTCACAGTTTTGTGGCAATCTGAGGGAAGCCTTTCCAGCAAGGCAATGGCTGTCACTCGGGCACAGTGCCTTGTTAGTGACAGTTTTGACAAGGGTAACTGATGACAAGCCAGAGAGGATTTTTCATGGGTTGTATACAAAGTTATCTGCACCATTATTTAGATACCCTTGTTGAAATAATGCACTGACTTCAGTTTAAATTTGCCAGTCTTTTACATAGCATAAAAACAAAGCAAGTGTATAAATCAATCCCATATTCTCTAGATTTTCAGTATACATAAACAAGCTTTAGCAACAACAAAAATTTGTATCACTCAATAGACTCACTGGAAACTACAAAACAATAAAGCACACATCTCAGCAAATTCATAGAACATCTGTTATAAAAGTTAATTAATGTACTAGCTATTATGAATTATTATCTTCTATGTCATGCAGTGCTAGGGCAATTCTATGCTTTCATTTACTTTAGAAAATAACTACCAATAAAAAGTATTAGTATATACAGCGCTTTTCATCTTTTGTTTTAAAATTATAATTCCATTTCCTAGAACCAGCTGCTCCACGTGAACAAATCTTTCTTTAATTCAATAGATGTAGGTGTGAGAGGGGGTGGACATTTGACTTCATCCACCAAGTGCATACAGCAGGATTGTGCTCAATTTACAAGAGATGCTTAAAATTCCAACACTTGAGTGCCCCTATAGTCCCAAATTTCTCCTGCATCACCCAAGTTTTATGCCAGTAAAACAGCAGGTCTAAACATGGAAGTAGGAACAATGTAATTTTTCCTTTTTCTGGACTGGTTTTGGAGCAAAGTAGAACATGACAAGAAATACCTCAGACTACTTCTCTCAGTAATGTGATGCAAACTGGTACACAATCGTGGGAGAATTTTGTCTATAATATTTAGTATCATGCTCACAATCATTTTCAGATTTTAAAATGATACACTGTAGTATCTTTGTTAAGATAGAGAACTCTCCTGCTAACATACACCTATAAAACAGTTAAGTTGAACATCACTTCTCAATCTCACTGACTAAAGTTAGGCTAGAATTCATTAATAAATTTGAAAAGATAGTTCTTTAAGTAAATTACTGCATTTGCAACACTTCATGTGAACCAAACTGTATTTTTTGTTCCAGGATTAGGCTGCCCGATTTCCTTTTAAATGTATAGCACAACTACATCCCAGGGGAATGTCTTGTACATTTAGGATTTCTAGCTCATCTTTGCCATGCACATATCTTGTGGGAGCTGCTAATGAAAAAAGAGGAAATTAAAATGCTCAGAAGGAATTAGTCTCCTACACAAGAAAAAAAAAATAATCCCATTTTCAGTCAGAGTTCTCAAATTATCAATCAATACTGCAACACAGTTAAGTCATTACTATTAAATGGCCGCATTTGAAGGCAAAGCACTTAGAAGTTAATTTCTTGCAGAATCTTACAAAAATGTAAGAGTACTACCTCATCAAAATTCCCTTATAATTAGGGAAGTGAAGGGCATTATGCATAGACTGCCAGGGAAATCTGCCACGACATGGAAGGCTTTTACTTTTAAACCACCAGCTCAAATCTCTCAGAGAGCAGGTAATTGTGTATTAGTGACACACAATGGCATCAGGGAGGGATGGGGAAAAGGAAAAAAATAATACTTTTCAATCTTATTATCTAAAATAATTTAATTTTTCGTTACTTTTAAAATTGTGAAGTAAAACATGCACACACACATATATATAAATATATGACCATGAGCTTTACGTAACATTTTATTTTGCATATATAGCAAATAGTATATTTAGTATATATAGTAGTGAGAAAACTAAATAAGAGAGTTGACTATATTTTCCTGAACAAGTGGAAGCCACTGTTCTGAACAACACTAAATAATTCTTTATTAAATTTATTTTTATTGGAGACATTTCTTACAGATGGTTGTTTTACAAACCTAGCCTATATCTCTCCGTGCCTTCTCTCCTCAGATTTACCTATGATCTGGGCTCATTTCTATCTTGTCTAGCTCTGGAGAAAGAGATAGGTCAGAAAACAGGAAATCCAGGGAAAATAGCATCAATCACAGAACACTCTGTGAATTCTGCAGAGATTACAGAATTCTGAGCTCTAGCTCCAAAATCTTTCACAGACGTGACTGTTTATTCTAGGGAGTCTTGGCATCCCCACTCAATTGATAATAATAAACAGATAAATTTAAAAGAAGTGTCCAAACCTGAGCTAAGAGTAGAACAGGCTCCACACATTGTATGCACAGCTTTTGCAGCCCCAAGAATCTACTCTAACAGGGAAAGCAAATGAGCACCAGAAGGAACAAACCTCCCTGGGGCTAACGGTATTAGCTTTAAGTTTCCCACGTGTTCATGCCTGGGGAATCCCCTTTGAAGTTGCAATCTGATGTGACATCTGTTTTGCGCCACTGGAGCAAGGCAAACAGCAGCAAATAATATGATAAAATGAAACCATATTTAAGATTATTTTCTTAATATTACACCATATCTTTTACTGAAAATATCATTAAGACTACCATGCCTTGATTCTACCCCAATAAAATCATTAGAATTAAACCAACAGCTGTTAACTGCCCTGTAAACCAAGCAGATTTTAGCCCACTCTAAAACTCCACTAATAATTGCTGATGAACTTTTTGGCTGTGTCAGAAAAAAAAATTCAAGCAATAGATATGTACAGGAACTGAACTCCTTGCAGTAATTCAGGTAAGACAGACAAGTCACATGTTTAATAGAAATTTGTTTGTATACTAGTACAGCTGCAACTGAATTACTGCAGATGACTCAACAGCCCAGTATTTCTCACAGTCAACTGTAAAATAAAATCTGTAAAACCAGAGAGAGAGGGGAAAGGGGACAGGGGAAAGAAAAGGGAAAATTCAATCCCATCACTGATCTTAATGAATCTTCCAAAATACCTGTGGGAATGCTAACAGTGTTGCTGTCATAGTTTCTGCTAAAGCAAACAGAAGGTTGACTAGTCAGATTGGCAATTTTGATCTGCTAATTGTGATACCCTGAAGCTTATAACACTAAAAATAAACTTGTTTTTTGTTGAGCCCGCTAAAAGAAATAGAAAACTACATGCATTTACAAAAATACCATATCAAGAAGATTGGCATCAGCAGACATGCAGATTTTTCTTCCCCTGGGCACCAAATTGCTGATGTATGTGCATGCTCCCTTCTTGCCATAATTGATTTTCACTTTTTGCAGGGTGGCACATTCTTGGAATAGCTTGTGTCGAAGAGAGCATGAATATGCAAGTGAAGGACACACTAGGATAAGACCAGAATTCCTTCATCTTGAACCCAATTTAAAATAGAATATCGGTTGCTTTAAAATATTCAGCTTGAAAAGACCCTAAGTAAAATTAATAAAAAGAGTTAACACATTTCTGTTCTTCCACATATTAGTCAAATCAGACCAAATCACAAACAATAAACACAGCTTTATTATGCTTTTTCCGCTCTTTCTTGGAAAACAAGACATGAGAAACAGTGAGCAGACTCCATCTCTAGACAACATATCATATAAATAAGAAAGGAACAAATCTACAACTACAGCAGAAGCAGCTGTTCAGCTACACTGATTGCCTAAACTGTAATTTATGCATGACAAGTTAAGGCAGCTCCTTTAAGCAAGGCAGGCTAGGCCACCTTTTTCTGAGATATCTTCCTTCCACTCACTCTCTGACTAGCTCTCCTATGCATTTAAATCATCTGAGGTTCTCTGACCTGCAAGATGTTTCTTTTGCTATGTCATTGATTCAAATGAGGAGTCTAATCCCTTTATATTTGCCTCTTTATTTTAACCAAAGTTGATCCACCCACACCAATCAAGAATACAGAAAAGACAGCCATGTTCAATTACAGTGTTGTTTCCCCAACTGGATGTACCTGAAATCTCAACTGGCAGGCAAGATAACTCCTAAAAACTACAGAAATTCTACAACTGGAATATCTATGAAAATCAGGAATCAAACTGACTACTAGTGAACTTCTTCAGGCAGCTGTGCCAAAATAACCATTATAATCTCAGTCACTAATTAACAGCCATACAACATTATCATAGGCAATTTGTGTCAGATTATGTTAAATCTCCTATTTTGGCAGAGGCACAAAAAATGGGGGATTAGTACTATGTCCTCTCCAAATCCTGGGGAAGAGCTTTCCCTTCAATCCAAGGGGGTGCTATGGTGAAAAACCAGTTTCACACTGCAGAGCAGACAGTTATTCTCAACCGTGTCACGGGGCTGACCTTATGACAGTGAAAACATAGTTTGCTCCACAGACATGTAACTGAATTTTCACAACTAGTTTTCCCTTTCAGGTAGAACTGAAAATGGACATAACGATGAACCACATCTTATATTGTTCTTAAATCTTCAGCTTGGTCTCCTCTGAAAATTGTTGGGATATATCTGAGGTGGAACTGATGAAGACCTCTTTGGCAAAACATTTTTTAAAAAGGAAAATGCTGTTTTCAAACTACAACATTCATTGGCTTTGACAAAACTATTATTTGGAAAGATTCATCATGTCCCAGGTCAGAGAGGGGGACAAAGGCAAGGTCAATAATAACCGCAAATCGAGGGTTAGAGGGTTCAACCTCACTTCAAGTCTCAAGCTTGAAAAGCTTTACTCGATTCAGAACCACGAGTTAAAACTCTCTTCTCCCACTCCCATCTGCTGCCAAGTTATTAATATAACATCAAATTATCCTGCAGCATGAACCTCTGAAATTTAGAAATCTTCAAATTCAGCTAAAAGTGGTTTTAGAAGAGCTTTTAAATCTTAAAATTGTTACGCAACAAGGAAATCTGGAACATCTGCGCATCCCTACAAACAAGACCAAAAACCAAACAGTCACTAAAGAAACTCACCCAGGGCTTTGAAGCTCTACCTACAGTCTACTCCTTAAATTATAAATTCTTACAAATAGTCAATACTAATTTGTGTCTGTGGAAGAGCCCCATCTGAGGCCACCGCTCTTCCCACTTGAAGAGAGTAATGGAATTTTCTGGACAAATTCATTATTTCGGGTCCAAATAAAAAGGTTCAGTCTATAGCCAAGGCCACCAACCAATAAAAACCATAAATATAAAGTGCATTTTAAATTGACTATTCTTTTTTTCATGTTCCAAATGACAGTTCTTAGGCTATATACCTGAAAGCCTTCCAAAACACAAGAACCAGAAAATACTGCTATGACTATACTTGTAAAGGTGATGGGCATATAAAATGGTTGCTGGAACCCTACTGCTCTGTGGGTGTAACATACTACTGGAACAGGATATAACATGCAAATACAGTGACCTTCTATATTCTGGCCACTTTCAGGGCCCATAGATCTCTCAGTAACACTTTAGGCTCAAGCTCAGGGTAAGAAACAAGGTGATGCATTAAACCAAGCTGTGCTTCAAAGACCAAAGTGATGTGCTGTAGTCATCCTGCTGCATACATAAAAGGGCAGGAATGGAGAGATGAAGAATTGATCCCATTTTGTCATTTAATTGATGCTATGAAGAATGCTATATGCAATTAGTCAACTTTCTATGCCAACTCCTCTGGTTTTGAAGGAGGTCCTCCTCCCCGTTTGCTTCCTTCACTGCAAATGCTGGCGATTTAAATTACATTAACATACTCTCTTAAATGAAACTAAGCTATAATAATAACCAGATCTGTGTGGAAGGTGACCAACAAGTTACTTGAGCAGCTTGACAATGAAAGCTCCAAAGGCACCATTTCTAGAACAGTCCTTTCACACTTGAGGCTATAGCCTGAGATCAGCATTAATAGCATTTCTAATTACTTACTTTTCTTAAGTACAGTTACATTTTTAATATATACACAGGCATATTTGAATAAGTTGTTTCCGAAATGAGGAAAAACCTCATGCCTTCTTCCCTGACTCTCGCATCTAGTTTTATAATCCTCACTCTGAAATTGATTTATCCTTCATTTTCATCCATTATTCTTTGCTAATATTCCTTAATTTTACCAAGTTATTGACCACTTAATTTTACCAAGTTACTTTCCACGTAAGAGAAGGTAGAACGCTACTAGAAAATTGTATTCAAACACATCAGCGCAATAATTTACTGTCCAAATAAAAAAAACCAAACAAACAAACAAACAAAAAAAACCACAAACCAAACAAACCACCAAACAAGCAACAGCATAAAAACATGCTTCATCTCACAGGTGAATACTGAGGAGCAATAGGATTAAACAATTTGTCCAGCAAGTCTGTAGCACACGCAAGAATAGAACCCAAATACTGCAAATGCCAATCCATCTCATTAATCGTAAGAGAATAGAACGCGTTACACTGATGTTAGTCAGTGTAACACAGGCTGAAGCAACCTTTAAGGTTGAGACAGTCACGGTGTGACTGCTGCTGACTCACTCTGCAGTGAGATACTCCTCTGACCAGCTGGATTGAACCACAGCAGCATTGTCTCAAAGGCAAGCTACAGAACAAGGACAGGCTCTGCTGATTAAGCCTGTCTAGGGCCCACCCACCACTAACATGAGGCAATGCCTAATGAAAACATCTTCAAAATGCAAGCAATTTGTTGAGGAATGGAACTTACATAACTACAAAAACAATTAGACCTTAGAGAGTTTCTGTATCGGCAGATTTCAACAGCCAGCATATAGACAGCTAAAGGTCATTATCTACACTGTACAGAAGGAGAAACAGAAATAGAAGGATAACATGATTCATTTGTTACATGCTGTATGAGCTGAATTTAGGTCTTCAGCTTCTCTGATTTATAAACACTACCTTCCCAACAACACTGCAAAACTAGACAATACAGTGCCCCCAAAACTAAGCATCATGTACACTAGAAAAGGAAAACAATGTTTCCTTGAACTTGTATTCTCTAATACACACCCCAAAGTTTATACACACGTCAACAGGTATGTATATAAACAAGAAACACACATACACATACAAAACCTAAAGCCCCTTTACATACACATACAAAGAAACCGAAAGAGAATCTGCTGGACTGCAGAAGAAAGGAGTATGGAAAAACTCTTTGATATGGAGCCAATAAACACAACCTAAAGAACTGTAGAGAACAGTCTAAGTCTCAGCCACTCGTCTCTATGCACATTAGTTTGAATTTCATCCAACAACGGCAAGAATTAGCCCCTATGCAACTGGTACTATGGGGAAGAAGTACAGTCTGCCAGCAGTTCCAAACCTTGGTAGAAACCTTAGGTGCTCTTCATGGTGCCTATCGTGTGGTGGTGTAGCAACAGGCTTTTGCCTATAGACAAAGAGTACACATAGATGACTCTCAGAGAAAACATGCCTAGCTACTATAGTTCTCCTAAATTCTATTAGAACATTTCTAAATTCCTACAGTTCCTAGTTCCAGTGACAGGATAGCCCTAACTTCTGATGTACAAAACAAAACAAAAAAACGAAACCAAAAAGCCAAACAAGCAGAAAGATCAGGGATTGTTTTTACAACAGATTGAATTTGTGACTAGAGCTCAATTAACCATGTATGTTTTGCTAAGATTAATGGATGTATACTTCTACAAGTCTCAGCAAATGTTTGGGTAAGGTGGGAAAACAGATTAACACAGAAACAGACTGAGATCTGATACTTGTTTTTCATGCGTACTTGTTTCCAGGCTTGCTGGTGTTCATCTTAGCTGTAAATATTAGATGAGTTATTAAAAGACGTTCATAGTCTTCAGAAAGAAATACTGTAATATTTATTATACAGTTCTAGCTTATGCATTCCGACCTCTTGTTTTTGATAACCTTTGATAAAGATCTTAAAGATGTTCGAATAAGACTCGATAAAACTTGTCCCTCACCCTCCTTCTTCTAGCATTACACACTAACACCCTAATGTTAGCACAGCAGGTTGGACCACTGGATTCAAAGCTCGTGCCGCCTGGGATTTCCTTAATATCCAGGGCAGGCGGCCTGCTGTAGCTGAGGAAAGCCTCCAAGTAAACAGGTATCAAGTCTGCCACAACACCTGCAGACTCTAAAGGTTGTGGAGTACAGCCAAGACACGCGAGTGAGACTAACAGCAAAGCAGACTTGGCAGGGAGAGAAAGGACTGACTTTTCAAGTTGTCATTTAGGGGAAAAAAGCTCATTTAAAATATGGGAAATAAACTCCGTAGCAGATCTGTTAAGATTTAGAAACCAAGAAGGAATTTCATAAGCAACCTATAAAGGTGATGAGTAACTGCAAATCTTTTTAAAATTATTGCCTGCTTAGGACGATGACAGTGCTTGTCCCCAAATGATGAGCAAACACGAATACATACTCCTTATACTCCTAAGTATATGAGTGTTCCCAAATTTGTTTGCCCTACCCACCTACCTAGACTGGCATGCTTACTTCCAAAAAGGCTTTGCTCACATTAATCACCATGGAAACCAGTGAAGCCTTCTGCTACATATTGACACAGCGCCAGTAAAAACGCAGCTTAGTAAAAAAAAAAAAAAATATTAATGAATCCCTGGAGACAACAGGGCAAATACTAAAAAATCCCCATTCAAGCACAATGAGAAACAGGGTGGGGGGAAAATTCGGAATTATAGAATGGTTAGAGTTGGAAGGGATCTTCAAGACCATTTATCTCCAACCCCCCTCCCACGGGCAGGGACACCTTCCACTAGACTACCACATGCGTTTGTGTGCGGGAAGGCTGCAGAGACGGCAATCCTCGGGTGTTCTTGGGTACAGCCGAGAGTTCGTGGGGCGGCTGGACGTACCCCAGCACCGAGCGTTTCCGTGGGAGATCAGGTTCTGGACACAAACCCAGCCCGCCTGCCGAACCGCAAGGCTGCTCCAGGGCCAACCCTGCAGCCCGCGACCAGCCCAGATGACTGGTCCGGGCGATGTGGAAAGAGAAACGATTCCAGCCCAACGGAGGATAAAAACAACTATTAGCAGGGAGGGTTGGGCGGCTCCGGTCGTTCGCCGCGCGTGCCGGCATCAACAGCTTCGGAAGGGGCCGAAACGGTGGCACCAGAACCCCCCCCGGTGCCGCGTCACCCGCATCACCGGGGAGGGGGGGCCCCGGCCGTGTCGGGGCGGTTTCCCCTCGGCGTGGGAGGGCGTGGGGTGGGCGAGGAGGCTGCAGAGCCCCGCACAGCCCGTGGGATGCGCCAAACGAGCAGCCTGCTCGCCTAGGAAGGGTTGGGGTTTTTTTTCTTTAAAAAAACAAAACAAAACAAAAC